>VDFB02331265.1:0-14515 GCA_007258455.2 Sequoia sempervirens
TGTTTTGCTGCAGAATTTCAAGATAAAACATCATGACAAGGTAATAATCTCTATTATTTCATGTTTGATTCCATTCTTTCATCATTTTGGTTTAATTACCTAAAAGGGGTTTAACCAAGGTAAACCCTCATGCCCTAACATTCAACATTCCTTCTTCTCTTCTTGTGTGTTTGTAGATTTAGGCACTTTGAGGGTTTGAAGATCATTGGAGATTTTTTTGAAGAATTTTTGAAGACATATCTTTGTTGTACAAGATGAAATATCAACTAAAACTCACCATCAGGTCTGAAAATTAGAGTTTCAGAAGTAGACACCTGTAGGAAACTGAAGTACAGACCTAGGGTATCCATTTCCACTTCTAAATTTTTTAGAGATTTAGAAGTGGACTAAGTCACCATTAGTGGTGAATTAGTCACATTGAATTCTTTTTTTTAGATATTTTTGTAGATTTGGATACCCATTTAGTTGAAATGGGTTTCTAATTAGTTTTTCCAAAATTGGGACTAAGTCGCCCAGCCTGGCATGAGTGTCCGAGTTGAATTATGCAATAGTTTTGTTAGGATTTGAGACCTCCATGACATCCTTTTTCAACCACCAAGTACACCTCTCTGATTCTATTATGTTATTTTGTCATTTACTTGCATTTTTAGGCATTTCTGCATATCACAATATGTTTTCCAGCACTTCATATTTCTTAGGTTTAGCATCATTAGATCACTTCATTTTTATATCAAAGCACTAGAGAACCTTAGTTAGACACATTTCATCCCTCATTACATTAATCTTGAGTGTAGACATTAGCATTTTGGCCCATCTCTCTCCTTTTGGGTGAAAAACCCTAAAAGAGTTAGAGAGCATTAAGGTGCTAAAATCATCATTTAAATTTTTGTGAACTTGACTATGATTACTTTTCATCTCTAATTTGGATTCCTTCATCATAAATCTAGCTTGCATTGAACTTGCATTAGGATTTGCATGGATTAGCATGTTAGGATTCAAGTTTTGCATTCATTAAAAGTGCATTTAGGTTGCATTTTTGACATCTAAAATCATTAAAAATTTTGGTACATTTTCATTTTCCTCTTAGGTCTAAATCATATCACATCTAGAACATCAAAATCCATTGAATTTTTTTGGAAATTTTGAAAAAAACCCTAGCTGGGACTAATTCGCCACTTTGGGCGACTTAGTCTCAGTCCTAATTTTTCACTTCCTATTATAGCATCAAAATACTCATTTATGTGCTTCCTAAGCCCCCTAGTATCATATACTATAAGTCTGGAAAGTTTCAAGATCATTTATTTTATGCATTTAGCTAAAAAAAAACATCAATTTAGGGTATTCATTTTTCAAATCATTTCAACTACAAGCATAATTAGATATGAACATGGTCACATTTTTGAAATTTTGCATAACAGTGATAAAAGTAATTTTCACTTTTGCATATACAATATTTCTATTCATAAAGCTTTGTATTATTTTGGTAAAAGTACATTTCATTCTTGCACATACATTGTTTACATTCTTAAGGTGTTGCATACATTGGATAAGAGTGTTTTGTATCTTTGCATATATGCATTATTCATATTGCTGAAACATTGCATGAAATGGTTACATGTGCTTTTCATTCTTATTCAAACACTCTAGTAACTTACATACATATACATGTTAAGAAAATTTTCCTATCCCCTCCCTATGAGAGTGTTTTAGTGAAAGAGACTACAACTTGGGCCATTCCTAACAATCATACTTGTTTTTCTCATAATATATCTCCTCTTGGTGATGAAGATATTTTAGTAGAAGAATCAATTAATGAGAGTTTTGAGAATCTGAGTTGTTTCTCTCCTTTTACCTCTCTTAGTGGACAAAAAATTCACAACCCACATAACACAACCTTAGATGATCATGATATGACAATTTCTTTTTCTCCTAGTGTCTCTCCTAGTTGTGACAAAGATACTTTTTTGTTAGAAAACACAATTAATGATGGTCATGAATATCTTCGTTGTCCCCCTTCACCTAGAGAAACCCTTATTAATCACAACAATTCAAACATTGATCATTCCCCTCCTTGCAATGAAGTCCTTTTAGAAGAACCAACCTTTGAATGTCAAGAACATTTGGTTTGTCATTCTCCTAAAAACTCTCCTCCTTGGGAGAATATCATGGTACAAGAAAATAAAACCAATATTAATGTATCTTCCTTAGATAAAAAGGTGACTCTAGATTTCCCTTCATTAGAGATACATCACACCAAGACAACTAAGTTTATGAATGCACAAGTATCCATTATATCACCCTCGATCTATGGACCTCATACACACCCCATGGGACATCCTAAGAACCCTCTAATTCTCTACCCACTTTCACACAAACAACAAATTCAACGCCAACTTGAGCTCATCCTTTACCCACCTAATGTTGGTATGTGGCGACTGATCATGCTATACTATATAGCCCATGGTATACTGTACACCCCAGCCCCTTGTCCTTGCTAGGGTCCAGGGCGGGGCTAGGCCCTGGGTGGGGGTTCGGGGGCGGCAGCCCCCGAGAAAAAATTTCTTCCTACTTTTTCGCGTGATCACCGAAAAAGGGAATAATCAATGGAAAAAAAAAATCCGATTTTGTAGAACCCTAAAATCTAGAAGCTTCTAAGCTTGGTAAAAGGGGGTTCGGATGGGTATTTCAGTATGATGAAAAACGCGATTATTCACAAGATTATAATAAGTTTTTCACTGGATAATAAAAGTATTGGATGGCTGTGGTTTGGTGGATGTAGCCCGGATTGGGTGAACCACGTTAAATTCTTTGTGTTATGATTTATTCTGTGTATGTTTTAGTTTCTCTGTTTATTATATAAAATCTGCATTTAATTGATAGATCTGTCATCTCTAACCCTAACAAGTGGTATCAGAGCGAGTTGTGTTTCGATTATCATCTGTAGGAAGATCTCACAGTTGAGTGGGAGTCTCACAGTTGAGTGGAAGCAATGGCAGATGAGGGTAAGAAGGTTGAGAAGTGTAATGGGCAGAACTATCAATTATGGAAGATGCAGATGGAGGACTATCTCTATCAGAAGGATTTATGGCGACCATTGGAAGGGAAAACCAAGAAACCCGCAACAATGTTAGAAGAGGACTAGGAAATCTTGGATAGAAAGGCTCTTGGCAGTATTCGTCTATGCCTGGCACAATTGGTGGCGTTTAATATTACAACAACAAAGACAACTCAAGAGTTGATGGAAACCCTGGCGAAGTTATATGAAAAGCCTTCCGCTTCGAATAAGGTATTTCTTATGAAGCATTTATTTAATATGAAAATGGTAGAAGGTGGGTCAGTTACTGATCATTTGAATGAGTTTAATATAGTCACCAGTCAATTAACTTCTATAAAGTAAACTTTGATGAAGAAGTTAGGGTTCTTTTGATTCTGTGTTCTTTGCCTGAAAGCTGGAATAGCTTGGTAATGGTTGTTAGCAATTATGTTTTGGTTCAAATACATTGAAGTTTGATGATGTTGTTGGTGTTATTTTGAGTGAGAAATTCGTAGGAAAAGCTGAGTGGAACATCCACATCGAGAAGGCGGTGTTTTGAATCGCGGCGGGGAACTGAACAAAGAGGAGAGGAAACAGTGCGGAAATGGTGGAAGTCCGCGAGGAAAATCAAAGGACAAAGGTCCCAGTCCGAGGAGACAAGAGGATTCGCTGATGCGTAGTAAGCCGGGTCATTTGAAAAGATTAATTCTCGAGAAAATAAAGGAGATAGAAAGGAAGAGTAAAAAGAAACCAAATGTAGTAGTAATAAATTTGATGAGGATGCTTTGATTCTTTCCTTTGATAATGTTGATGATTCTTGGGTGTTAGATTCAAGGGCTTCATTTCATGCTACCCCCATAGAAGTTATTTTTTTGATTATGTCCAAGGGGATTTTGGGCTGGTTTATTTAGGAGATAACGAACCCTGTCAGATTGTTGGAAAGGGAAGAATCAAGATTAAGTTGCAAAATGGGAATCATTGGCTACTACGTGAGGTAAGGCATGTTCCAAAGTTAAGCAGAAATTTAATTTCAGCGGGGCAACTAGATGATGAAGGTTGTGTTGTTACATTTAGTGATAAAAATTGGAAAGTTACAAAGGGTGCCTTAGTGGTAGCAAAGGTGTGAAAGTAGGAACCTTATATCTTTGTACAGGTCATACTATTCCTTCTACTTTAATTATTCTGTGAAAAAGGTCAATGTTGAGGCAGTTGCTGCAGTGCTTGAGGTATAAGATCATCACGATTCTTGTGGACTCACGATTGACCTTTGTGGCATAATAGACTTGGACATATGAGTGCAAAAGGTATGAAAGTACTTCATTCAAAGAATATTTTACCAGGACTAAAATGTGTTAATTTGGATTTCTGTGAAAGTTGTGTATATGGAAAACAAAAGAGAGTTAGTTTTCTCAAGGATGGGAAACAAAAGAAAGATGAAAAGTTGGAGCTTGTGCATACAAATGTATGGCGACTGGCTCAAGTATCTTCTCTCTGTAGCTCTCAGTATTATGTTACATTAATAGATGATGCAACTAGGAAGGTATGGATTTATTTCCTTAGGCCGAGAAATCGATGTATTTGAAACTTTCAAAAATGGGAGAAGCTTGGTTGAGAATAAAGGCGGGTAAAAAGATAAAAATGACCTGGATCTGATAATGGTGGTAGTATTGCAGTAAAAAGAGTTTGGGTGTAATTTCTCTAATAGTATCCACGGTAGGCAGAAAGCGAGTTCCGAAAGGACTCCTGAGGAAAATAAAGTGGCTGGTAGCATGAATAGGATAATAATGGAGGTCGACGTGAGATTGCATCTTTGGGTACCTTTAAAAAATGTGAGACTATAAACAACATTGTTTATTTAATCAATAGAGGTCTTTACAATCCCTCACAGTTTGTGGTATTCTAGAGGAAGCATGGAAAGGAGTAAGAAGGTGAGTTATTCTTTTTCTAAAAACCTTAGGTTTGTGAAGCATTTGCACATTTAGATTCTAAAAATAGAACCAAGCTTGATGTAAAATCAAAGAAATGTATATTTTTTTGATATGGCATTGATGAATTTGGTTATAGGCTTTGGGATTTTGAAAATCAAAAAATTGTGAGAAGTAGGGATGTCATATTCAATGAGAAAATGTTGTACAAATATCTGTTGCTACAACATGAGAAGAAAGAAAATGATTATATAGTGTTGGATGATATTCCAAACAATGATGTTTCATTGGTTCCTCATGCTAGGCAACAACATCAACAAAAAATACCACAAACTCCTGTTAGACGATCTTCAAGGATAAGTAGACCTCTATAAAGATTCTCTCCCTCTTTGTATACTATTACGTTAAGCCCGTCTTTGAGTGGGCAGAATATTATATGATGATGAAACTATGAATTGGATACAAAGGTTCGGTGGGAGCATGGAATGAAAAGAAGAAATGGACTCCTTATTTTGCAGAAGAAAATCAGACTTGGGATTTATGCAAGTTGCACTGCTTGAGGTAAAAAGGCTTTACAAACAAATGGATTCTGTTTGAGAAAGAGGAGGATAGGAGTAGAAAAAGATTCAAAGCAGTTAGTTGTAAAGGGATTTACCTGAGAAAAAGGGTATTGATTTTGATGAGATTTTTTCCCCCTGTTGTTAAAATGACTTCTATTTGTATTGTTTTAAGTATTGTGGCTACCGAAGATTTGCATTTAGAATAGCTTGATGTTAAAACAACCTTTCTCCATATTGATTTGGAAGAGGAAATATATATAGAACAACCACAAGGATTTGAGGTCAAAGGTAAGGAGAAACTAGTGTGTAGATTGAAGAAAAGTTTATATGGCTTGAAGCAAGCACCTCGACAATGGTATTTGAAATTTGGTAGTTTTATGGCTGAGCAAGGCTACAATAGGTGTAATTCTGACCATTGTGTTTATTTTAAGAGGTTGGATAATGATAGCTACATTATTTTATGCTTATATGTTGATGACATGCTTACCATTTGGGTCTAACATGGATCACATAAAAAGAGTTAAGTATGAGTTAGCAAAGTCTTTTTCTCTAAATGATTTAGGGGTAGCAAAACAAATCCTTGGTATGAAAATTTGTAGAGATAGGAAAAATAGAAAATTGTTTTTATCTAAGGCTAATTATGTTGAAAAGGTGTTGCAGAGATTTCATATGGAGAATGCAAAAGTTGTCAGCACACCTTTGCCTAGTCATGTTAAATTGACTAAGGATATGTGTCCAAAGACACAAGAGGAGGAAGAAAAAATGTCCAAGGTACCATATGCTTCAGCTCTAGGTAGTTTAATGTATGCCATGGTATGCACTAGACTGGATATTGCACATGCTGTAGGAGTTGTTAGCAGGTATTTGAGTCATCTCAGAGTTGAGCATTGGAATGCGGTAAAATGGATTCTCAGGTATTTGAGAGGTACATCCAATAATTGTTTATGTTTTGGGGGCTCTAATGCTGATTTAAAAGGCTATGTTGACTCAGATTTAGTAGGGGATATAGATACCAGGCGGAGTACCACAGGTTATGTATTTACAGTTGGTGGGACAGCAGTGAGTTGGATTTCTCAATTGTAGAAGGTGGTTGCTTTATCCACCACAGAGGCAGAGTATGTTGCTACAACAGAGGTGGCAAAGGAGATGATATGGCTACAACTTTTCATGGATGAGTTGGGAAAACAACAGGCTATAAATTACTTGTTTACAGACAGCCAAAGTGCTATACATCTTGCAAATAATTCTGCTATGCATTCTAAAAAAAAACACATACAGTTGAGATATCATTTCATCCAGTCAGTGTTGGAGGATGTACAAGTTAAGCTGGACAAGATACATACAGATGTCAATCTAGCGGATATGTTTACGAAGGCAGTGACAAGGAGAAGTTGAGCTCCTCTTCAGCTTCGGTTGGTCTTCAAGGTTAAATTCAAGTATAACAAAGCAGCAAGGTCCAAGGTACTTATTTCCAGTGGGAGCTGTAATTGCAACAGTGTCGTCCAGGATCAGTCTCCAAGTGGGAGATTGTGGTGGTGTGGAGCCTGATTAGTCTCCAAGTGGGAGATTGTTGGTATGTGGCGACTGATCATGCTATACTATATAGCCCATGGTATACTGTACACCCCAGCACCCTATCCTTGCCGGGGTCCAGGGCCGGGCTGGGCCCTGGGTGGGGGTTCGAGGGCGGCAGCCCCTGAGAAAAATGTTCTTCCTACTTTTTCACATGATCACCGAAAAAGGGAAAAATCAATGGAAAAAGAAAAATCCGATTTTGTAGAACCCTAAAATCTGGAAGCTTCTAAGCTTGGTAAAAAGGGGGTTCGGATGGGTATTTCAGTATGGTGAAAAACGTGATTATTCGCAAGATTGTAATAAGTTTTTCACTAGATAATAAAAGTATTGGATGGCTGCGGTTTGGTGGATGTAGCCTGGATTGGGTGAACCACATTAAATTCTTTGTGTTATGATTTATTCTATGTATGTTTTAGTTTCTCTGTTTATTATATAAAATCTGCATTTAATTGATAGATCTGCCATCTCTAACCCTAACACCTAATCATGATGTTGTCGCTCATATACACTACACTAGAAACAATCTGTCCCCACAACAACCAACCCCGACTTCCTTAATTTTTCCTAATTTTCCTCCTCCTCTCTGATTAAGGGAGTATGATCTTGTTGAACAACTTAAGAACACTCCTGCAAAGATCTCCCTTTGGGACCTTCTTTAGAATTCACCTACTTATCACACTATGCTTCAAACATCTTTACAATTCAAGTTCCTATCCCTTCTAATGTGCAACCAAATGACATAGTAGCCATAATTCAAGGATTAAATGTTGGTTTTGTTTTCCACTAGAGTGAACTCCCCCCTTTGGATGCATAAGAACAAAATTATTCTTTCATGATCATAGCTCAATACAATATGACAAGGATAAAGTGAACCCTTGTTGGAAATGGCTCCACTCTTAATGTGTGTAGCCTAAACCTCTTATATAGCTTCATGTGGATAGATCCAAAATTCAACCTGATTCTTTATCTATCAAGGGCTTTGAAAATGAAGAAATGAAACCAATCGATGTGATTAATTCACCTATTACAGTTGGAGTAGTCACATTGAACACCCCAATCCATGTCATGCCCTATAATATTTCATATAATCTTCTTTTAGGATGACCATGGATTCATGAAATGAATGTAGTGCCTTCAAATATTCATTGAAAAATGAAATACATTCACAACAACAAAGTGTATATCCTTGAAGCTAACCTTGATCCCAATAGTTGTTTGAACATTAAGAATAACAATGGGAATCATTTAAATGCATTAACACCAACTACACAAGTAGAACCCATTCAACAACAAGACACACAAACACGTATGGAACAAGCCATGAAGCTATTAGACGATGATTGGGGTTTGTTGGACTTCACACCAACACTCATGGATGATCCTTCAAAAGAATCCACCTCAACCACTTTAGACAACAACATAAAAAATTACACAACCACCTTTAATGAACACAACAATGACCAACAACCTGATCCAAAAGCAACAAAGAATCTTTATGGAAAAGGTTATGAGCTTATGAAACAACTTGGATATAGTGGAAAAGGATGTGGTGCTCACAAACAAGGCATTTCCAACCCTATTGATCCTATCACACAACAAACCACCCATGGTCTTGGTTATTGTCCTTTGATAGAAATCATAAAGCCTTCACTCAACATCAACATTATTACAAAACATCCTTCTATGATGATTAACACTAGTGGTCTTGATTGTTCTCCTTTACAAGCAATCAAAAAAAAATACACCTTCACTTATTGCCAATGTCATCTCAAAAAACACTAATAAATTGGATTCATTATATTTTACACCCTCCTATAAAGGAGAGCCCAAAATCTCACAATCTAATAGTTTTGTTTAGGTATGACATCTTGTGCATCTAAGCCAGAGATATCTTTGTCACATAATATAAGAACATCTACCATTGATCAAGAGGGTATCTTGTCAAGACTTCTCCAGGATCACTTGATCACCCTTCCTCCAAGAACTCGAAAGAAATTCTATTACAAGACTTCCTTTTGCACATATCACAAAGTTCATGGTCATTCCACTAATGAATGTAAGGATTTGAGTAGTAAAATCCAACATTTTTAGGAGTTTGGTCTTCTTTCTTTTGTGGGGGCACCTAATTTCTCTAATTGATACCAATTTTCACTCTACCATGCATTTTATTAATCATTTCAGCTCACCTTTCTCCCACACTAAGTGGGGGAAAGGGGTTAGGTAGCCTTATCCTCATATATCACTTGTTGTTGCCTCTTCTAACTAGTCGTTAACCTTTCATGAACATGTAAGAGAAAGCTTGGGATGTGGATGACATGCCTTAAGTTGGCTTGCATGTGACATACTACCTTTTTCATGATGTATCTTATTGGAAACCTATGACTTAGCATAGGGCTTTTTGAGTAAGCTCTCATGTTCTTCTTCTTCTACTTTAAATAAATTTCTCACAGTATTGGTGTTCACAATGGCTTTAAAGTGGGGGCATACATCGACACTCACATTTCATTATGTGATTTCTTTCTTCTTGCAATGCATCCTTTTCTTGGTGGAGTCATTAGGCTTGATTTCCTTCAAGAGTGTGATACTTCTTTTGATACATCCTCTCTTGGAAACATTAAGCATGATGTTCCCTAAGAATAAGACCTTGAACAAACTAAGCAAAATCCCTTTGAACATTCCTTACACTACCTTGCATTGGCAGTGTCTATGAGTGTCACGCATACAGAGTTTTGCTTACCTCATAGAGCTTGAAGACCAACTTTGTGGCACCTTATTAAAGTTATCAGGAGACCTATAAATTTGGTATGGTTTGAGTGGGAAGCCCATTCCAAGGCATGAATTTTCCCCATAGCCACCTATGTGTTTGTGAGCACATATCAGTTATGTGTCTCACCTTTTGTGAATTCTCACCCCGTGGATAACTAGAAGTTTCATGGCCCCAAAGTGAGTATACTTTTGGGATTTCTCACTTGGTAGACAACCAAGAGTTTTGTTACCCTAAACTGAGTATGAATTTTCTTTCCAAAACAAACAAGCCTAGATCTAATCCACAACATGTTGGACTAACGGTAGAAGCTTGATCCACCCCATTTTCATTTCATTCTAGTTCTTTCCATTGTATGATCATGTGTCTTGTCTTGTTGCAAATCACTCACCTTTCATGTGTCATTTCATGATTATGTTGGCTTGACTTAGGATCTTGGGTCTTGGGGCCTTGTGCAACCTCCTTTGATCTTTACCATTCTTTGTAATCCACATTGGTACGATTGGACTCTGCTTGAATGACTACTTTAGAAAGAGTTTGAAGCAAGTTCATCCTCTCACTAAAGTGGGGACTTAATGTGTTGCCAAAACATGTATAATTAATGACAAATTGGACTTAATGAGGCCTTGAGTTTAATTCAGCATTATCACATCAATCTAGAAGGCTTGCTAGCTAAACTTAATGTTAAACTAGTGTTGTAATGTGTCTTGCACACTCACATTAGTTCTTGTGCCTTCCTAGGCTATGTGGAATTCATTTTAGTGTTTTAAAGTGTAATTAATCACACTTTCACATTGAATTTTGTGTCCCAAGCCCTAATTGACCTTTACATCATCATTGTGCATCCCAAGGATTAATTTGATCAAAGACCTGACTAGAACAACCTAGAAGCCTATTTTCTTCACTTCCCAAGCATCCAACTAGAAAAATGGCCTCTGTGGGACCAATTTTCCCACTTGGGTGACTTATTCCTTGCTAGGTGGGACTAAGTTGCCCAACCTAGAAACTTAGTCCAATTTGGCCCATTTTTGACCTTTGAGTAGCAAAAAGTGAAATTTAAGTTTATTAATCTTACATGTCATCCTTAGAGATCCAATTTTTGGGCTAATGATGTGCACTAACTATAAAATCTACTCTCTAAAACCTAAATCACATTCCTTCTTTATTATCCATCCATCATTCTTCCATCTCAAGTCAAGCAACTTAGGGTTTCATAATTTCAAGTCATTAAGATATCAATTTTCAGACCTTCAAGGGCAGATCCTTCATGTTTTGCTGTAGAATTTCAAGATCAAACATCATGGCAAGGTAATAATCTCCATTATTACATGTTTCATTCCATTCTTTCATCATTTTGGTTTAATTACCTAAAAGGGGTTTGAACAAGGCAAATCCCTATACCCTAACATTCAACATTCCTTCTTCTCTTTTTGTGTTTTTGTTGATTTAGGAACTTTGAGGGTTTGAAGATCATTGGATATTTGTTTGAAGACTTTTTGAAGACATCTCTTTGTTGTACAAGATGAAATATCAACTAAAACTCACCATCAGGTCTGAAAATTAGAGTTTCAGAAGTAGACACCTATAGGAAATTGAAGTACAAACCTAGGGTATCCATTTCCACTTCCAATTTTCATAGATTCAAAAGTGGACTAAGTTGCCACTAGTGGAAAATTAGTCCCATTGAACTTTTTTTTGGAAAATTTTGTAGAATTGGATACCCATTTGGCCAAAACGAGTTTTTGAGCATTTTTCTTAAAATTGAGACTAAGTCTCCCAAGTTGGTGTAAGTGTCCTAGTTGACTTCTGTAATAGTGTCCTTAGGATTCCAGACCTCCATTCCATCCTTTTTCAAAACCCAAGTGCACCTCTTTGATTTTATTATGCTATTTCATCATTTACTTGCATTTTAGGCATTTTTGCATATCACACTGTGTTTTCTAGCACTTCATATTTCTTAGTTTAAGCATCATTAGATCACTTCATTTTCAAATCAGAGCACTAGAGCATCTTAATTAGAAACATTTCATCCCTCATTATATTAATATTGAGTGTAGACATTAGCATTTTGGCGCATCTCTCTCCTTTTAGGTGAAAAACCCTAGAAGAGTTAGAGAGCATTAGGGTGCCAAAATCATCATTTACAAATTCCTAGAAAACTATGTTAGGAACCATTTTCCACTTATGTGAATCGGTCCAACTAACCTAGGACACCTATTTTTTGGAATATTTGAGGCATGTTTTTAATGCTATTTCACCTCCCCAAAGCTTGGTCCTAGAAAATTGTCTAGGACCCATTAGCCAATTTGGGTGAATGGGTCCTCCTTACTTAGGAAACCCCGCTTTGAATTTATTTGTGGTGGTATTTTAATGATTTTCAATCCTAGATCTGATGTCATCTTGTTTTATTCGAATTTTGGGGTTAATCCTTAGATTTATTATAAATATATGGTTAATTCACATAGTTTCACCTAGAAATTTTATGTGACTTCATGAGATCAAGAGAAATGGAATTATAGAGCATTTAAAATACATTCAAGGGTGGATTATTGAAGTTATTTTACAACAATTCAATATCATATCATCATGTCAGAGGAATAGTGCATCAAACATGTGGTTGAGCTAATTTTATTGATGAAGCATTGGAGATCTATTTACAAGCATTATTTCACATCCAATTCAAGATGAAGATCTACATTATACATGGCCACTTCATGTTAGTTTGTATATTTATATTCCAAT
Source organism: Sequoia sempervirens (assembly GCA_007258455.2). NCBI lineage: Eukaryota > Viridiplantae > Streptophyta > Pinopsida > Cupressales > Cupressaceae > Sequoia > Sequoia sempervirens. The sequence goes on from VDFB02331265.1 coordinate 12,601, forward strand.
ACTTCATCCAAGGTATCATTGTCACATGTTTCATGTTTCATTCCCTTATTTCATTGTTTCATCATAAGGTTTAATTACCTAAATGAGGTTTGACAAAGGAAAACCCATATTCCTCTAACAATCAATAAGATTTTCTCTCCCTTGATGTGTGTTTGTAGGATTTAGGTTGAGGATCAAGTGGAGAAAAATATTGAAGAATTTTTTTCAAAATTGTCAAGTCACAAAGTTTTCATCTACATTGCAAGAACACGAAAGAAAATCTACAAAATTTGTTTCATATTTCCAGGACCTGAGCACTGAGGAGTTGGAACTGTAGACATCAACGAACAAAACCAAGAAGTCAATTTTTAGAAATGCTAATAGGGACCCATTCACCACTTGGGGCGAGTGAATCCTTAGTGACCTAAACAGAAGTTTTCAACAAGGTACACATTGTTTTAGCCTCACAAAACTTCCCTTATTATTGCTATAAAAGTTAGGAGTTTTTTTTATAGTTATTTGCATCACATATTGCACATAATTGTATGTTTTATAGAAAAAATTAGTGGTTCATCATTGTGGTGATTCATTTTGGTGAACCCTATTTTTATGTGAAACACTGTATTGTTTAACATTTATCACTTTCTACTTTAAATTAATTTCTCACAGCATGGTGGTTAGCAATTTCTTTAAACTGGGGGTATACATTGACATTATCATTTTGATATTTTTTACTATAATTCATTTTTCTTAGTGTGGTCTTCTTACTTCTTATGACATGTTTTTTTCTTGGTGACATTGGGATTGATGTCCTTAAAGATTGCAACTTTTCTTAGCATTTGGCATTCCTCTTAGTGGTAATATTATGGTTTGCATTCCCTAAGTTGTGAATCTTTTATCCTTCAACTTGTCGTCTCTTGGTGGTGATGTCAAGTGTGATGTTCCCTAAGGAGAGACCTTATATGAACTAAGAAAAACCCCTTTGAATATATTATTACATGTATCAAGGCCACCAATCATAACACAACTTTCTTTCCAGTTGATCCTTTATGTTTTCCATGGCCACCAAGCATAACACACCTTGCTTGCTAGTGGAGCCATGTTTGTTCATAAGTTCTTAGCATAATGCAACTTGCTAGCATTGTGAATCTCAAAGTTACAACCCCTTTTTCAAGGCCATCAAGCATAACACACCTTGTTTGCCAGTGTAGCCTTTTTCATGAGTGCTTAGAAAAACGTAGCTTGCTGGCCTTTTGACCATCTCTATGGAACCTTATCAAAGTTATTAGGAGGTATAACTTTGGTATGGTTAGCTTGCCACTTCCTAGGGCTCACCTAGTGGACAAAATATTTCACTAGCCCCTATGAGGGCATGATGTTTGCATAGTGGATAGTGGGTTTCACTTGTAAATGGTTTTTTGGAAAATAGCTAAGGCTTGATCCACATTGAGTTGGACAAACAATCGAGGCTTGATTCACCCTTTTTCTTTTTCCTTTCTTTTAGTCTTTGACATTGTATGATTCAGTATCTTGTCATTGTCTTTGTGGGATTTTCATGAGATATTAGATCTTGGGGGCTTGATCACCCTCCTTGACCTTTGTCATCTTATATTTAAAAAAAATGTACAATTAGACATCTCTTGATTGTCTACTTTAGTGTGATTTTGACATAAGTTCATCCTATCACTAAAGTGGGAGCTAAATGTAGTGTTAAAAAATTATCTCCTTTACATTTTCACACTTTATTTGGGTCTGCTCAATTAAATTAGAATTAATTATTCCTTAATAAGCCCTATTTTACATCTATAAGCCTAATAAATTACATTTCTGAAGGGGAAACTCAACAAAAATTAATGCCAACACATAACACTTTACCTTGAGCAATGTGTGTTCAAAGAATAGGGTCCTCTATAGGCCTTCAAACCTAAATTTAAAA
>VDFB02331266.1:0-30630 GCA_007258455.2 Sequoia sempervirens
GAAATGGAAGAGCTTCTAAACAGAACAAGCAAGTCACCTTAGAGGAAGAGAGCCAGGAAGTATACAAGGATGGAAACTAATGAGGCAGGTTCACGCAGCCTTCACATTGCTGTTCCAAGAGAAGATTATAGTTTAAGTGATGCAATGCCAGAAAACTACACGATCACCATAGTTGAATTGGGACGTCCTTCCGGCATGCAAGTGGTTGAGGAAGCTAAGAGTTCCTTCCAGGCATTGAAGGACAGGTTGGTGAAGAAGGAAGGGAAGTACAAAATATTGAAAAAGGAACACAAGGCATTGGTCGAGTATGTGCAACATTTAGCGCATCTAGTTGCTCAGGAAAATCCAGTGGTAGGACTTCCGCCTGAGTTGCCCCGAGAACCAATCAGTGGACTTGAGGAGATAAGGAGAGTTGTACGAGGAGACAAGTGGATAAAGGGTGTCCATGCTGAGGCAGAGAAATTCATGGCCGATCTTGTCTCAGCATTTTAGAGTGCCTCTGGTATCCTTTCGTGCCTCAGTGATGTCGAACAAGCTTGGGGAGACACCCATATTTTTCAAGACAAAACCATCCCTCGCCTTGCTGTTTTGATGCGTGTGCCCACGCAAACTTTGGTGAATGAAGGAGTGATCCAAGTAGGTGACAGGTATGATTTTCGTGGGTGGCATTCGGCAGCATTCACTGGAAAGAATTTCTTCGACACCGCAGCTGTAGAGTCCACCAGGATCAAGAAGGCAATGAGGAATATTCACGAGAGTATCCTCAACACATTGGAGGCATTGTTTGCCAAGAGGATGGCTCCTGAAGAGGTTGAGATTGACGGATTGAAGGCAAGGTTGCAACCTTTCTTCTCCGAGATGAAGAGGTTCTCTCAGCTGGAGTTTGAGAACATGACGGCATTTTCAGCGATCATTCAGAGTACATAGGATTCTATTGAAGCTTGGAGAAAGTCCTGTGATAAGCATGAGCAGATGGTGGCCATCCTAGAATATCAGCTAAATCTTACTCCATCAATTTCTGAGGAGGAGGTTGACGATGTGCTGGCACGATTCGTAGCGTATGCGGTCAGAAGAAGAGCAAGGGAATCCAAGTCATGGACGAGAATCTTCTAGAAGGGTAGTGGGCATTAATTGCTCATGGTGGTCAAGGAGGAATCTGCTATTTTGGGGAGCATTTATGACACCACTCCACCTTCTGGCAGTTTTTAGGGCAAAACTTGTCTAGGGCTGAGGTGGCTCGATCTGAGCCCTCCAATAGGGTTCAACTGACCGGCCCATTAAGACCTGCCAGCTATATAAGGGGAGTCCTCGCATTTGTGAAATCTTTAAATAGGTTAAACTGCAGAATAGTCAGCATAGTGGATTTTGGGAGCAGAATAGAAAGTAGATACTTTTGAGTTGGATTAGTTTTCATTGCATTGTTGAAGGAGAAGGGGAATTCTCCCTTTGAGAATTTTGTAAGAGATTGTCACAAAAGGCTAATCATAATAAAGCATTTCATTGATGGTGAATTCGAACTTTGTTGTGAGTAATACATGAGGTTTCTTCTTCCTTTGACTTCAACTAGGACTTAATTTCATGCTAATAGTTAAATATGGATGCTTATGCTTGATGTAAGTGAGCTTCTTTTATCCATACCACTAACATTCTTACTGATGGTAAGCTTGTCTTGCGTGGTCAACTGGAACATTTCATACTTAACTTCCATCAAGATTCGTGTGTAATTATGCATTGTTGTGATGGTGGTTGCATTATAGAATTGTGATTTGAACATCCATTTTACCCTTTGAAGATTGTACTCACTTTGTCGAGGCTATCCAATTGGAGGCTAGACAACGTTTGTTAGAAGTTCATTGAAATCGAGCATAACACCCTTTGCATTTAGGTTACAATTTAGAATTTAGAAATCTCTGCAACCATTCAAATTCCACGCACTTTTGGTTAATTTTAGGAAATTTGCACTTCAAAGCCAAATCATTCACATGAAAATCCCTTTCAAAAGCATATATTGGTTCTTACTACACGTATTCTGAACAATTGCGTAAGTCCCCTCGTAAGAACACAGCAAATACACATCAACCAAACTGGGTCTATTCGCATTAAAGGAACCTTGGAGTTGAAAGCGTGATCTCACTCGCAATCTTAGCACGCTGAATACTTTGTTCAAGAGAGAATAGGGTATCCGTTGGGGAACTTTGTTCTGCTGATTGGTGCGGTCACAAAAACCACGTCAACAAGATGCAACTGCCTACAAGATTCGTGAATCTTGAACTGATTAAAACCACAGCCAATTGGTTCCTGGTATGCCAACCCTCTATATTTTGTCATTCGAGCAAGCATGTAAATAACATACGAGCTCATGTAAAATGTTCTTGTTCTCTTCAAATTCTGGAACTACATTTATCATCTGAGCCCAATTTACTTCCACCTTCCCTTCGAGCACCACACTAATGTAAAAGAACATCCATGGCTCGAACACAAATGACTGCAGGCTGCCGTTAACCCTGCTGAGCAACATAATTATATCGCAGTACTCTTGTTTCAGCTCTTCTGAAATTATTTGCTTTGGCAGCCTGGCAACAGGAGGCTTTGGCTTTCGCATCCAAGTGGTGTTGATCCTTTTCATGCACTTCTCGAAAGATGTGGCATACATCTTGTCGGCCTTTTCTTTGGATTTGTACAACATTCTATCTGTAGCCAGTATCCCAAACGCCTCGCCAATTGCGTCCGGTGTAAAGTTGGCCAATATCATACCATCTGGGGAAACAATAGTCTGATCATCTGAGTTGTAAAAGTTGGCGCACTCCAAGATCAGCTCAGAACAACAAACTGCTGGCTGAAACCCAGCCACTGTGTATAACCCGCTCTTGACAATGTTGCGCGATGCCTCCGTCGGAAGATTGCCACCTTGCCCATACATTCTGCGCATGAAAGCCTTGAGGTTGAAAGGCCCAAGGTTGGTGTCCGTCAAGTTTCCAAACTTCGACACAATCTTTGACTCTGAAATAAAAGACTTCTTCAAACTTTTGATGATCGCCTGCCTGGAGGCGTTTTCTTTGACAGCTTCGTTATTCCCAGCCTTAGCTCCAGCTTTGCTTGTCCCAGCAACATCAGCTTTTCGTCCCTCGGCCATCTGCAAAACAAGAAGCAAACATTACACTTCAAACTTTTAAAATAAAAATCACGTGAGACGGTTGGCGAATGGAGTTGGCTGCAAAAAATAAATGTGAGTTAATAGCTTCAGCAGTAAACTTCGACTTCAAACCTCGATAGATTTAAACTTTGAGAATTAACACTTCGAACTTCAACAATTTGCAGCCAAAAGAATTTTCAGCTTTTTGTAAGAAATTAACTCTAGCAATCCCAACTCTGGAAAATGCTTCAAATTTCAGTAACTTTTAAATCATCAACTTCGAAAGTTATAAATCAGCAACTTCGAAGGTTTTAAATCAGCAAGTTCGGAAGTTATAAATCACCAAGTTTCAAGGTTTCAACAATTTGAAATCAGCACTTCGAAAGTTATAAATCAGCAACTTCGAAGATTTTAAATCAATAGGTTCGAAAGTTTCAAATTAGCAAGTTCAAATCAGCAAGTCTCAATAATTTCAAATCAGCTCTTCGAAAGTTATAAATCAGCAACTTTGAAGATTTTAAATCAACAAGTTTGAACAATTTCTACTTCTGATTTGATTCTAAACATTCAACAACTTTAGAGAATTTAAATCTCAACAATTCCAAGTTCAAACAATTTTGACTTCCAGCATAAATGATTTCAGCCTTTCAGCAATTCTCAACTTCGAAAAACACTTCAACTTTCAGCAAAATATTAAATCTCAGCAACTTTAAATACTCACCTTCAGCAACTTGGAGAACTAAAAATGCTCAACCTCGGTAGCTTATACTTCAGATTTTGTTTCGAATCTCAGCAACTTCACAACTCAGCAACTCAATCTCCAGCAACTCCAAACAATTTCAACTTCAGCAACAAGTCGACTTCAGCAACTCCAAAGAAATTAAATCAGCCTCACAACTCTTTGAAAAATCGAATTCAAAACTTCTCACACTTTTAGCACTCTCAATCTTGAAAATATTAAATCTCACAACTCAACAATCACTCTCAACATAAATCTCAGCTTCGAATCTTGTGAGATGAAAATGAAAATCCTTGAAGTTTTTATAACCAAAAGCCGGTGCTAATTTTAGCAGATGCCATTAATTCTCTTCATCATGACTTGCGCATTTTCTAAATTTGAAAGAGAATATTCCAGTCGTCTTGCAGTCATCATAGCAATTTTCTATTCAGGGAGATTCTTTCCTTGATTAAATTTAAAACTTCCCTCCCGACTGCCAGTTACCTTTAGTGATTTCAAAAAAATCAATTTACTTCGATTTGAAATAATCTTACTGCTTTTTTAAAATGGCATTTTTAATTTATTAAAATTTAATTCAAATGCCATTTAATTTATTTCTCCAGCGCATGTGATGTCAACACTTTAAAATGGCTAGGCGAAATTTATTTTCCGTTCGTAATAACTCTGAAAACAAATTCCCCACGATTAAAATCGTCTGAATTTTTTTTAAAATTTTATGGGTCCAAATTAAAGGGGGAATTTTAATTTAATACTTAGGAAAATAATTAAATTTTAAATTTAATTTCTCTGACTTAGGCAAATTTTGCAATTAATTGCCTAGAGAAATTATTTATCTCTTCCAACGCCTTTGCTTTGATTTTTTATCCCCGCATTTTGATTTTGTCCAACTTTCATTCTCCAACTTCACTTTGCTACGCCTTAGCAACATTTTCAAGTTTAGGCGTATTTAATACTTTAAGTTTTATTTTAAAATTCGCCTTTGACATCTTTATATCTTCGCACATGAGTTGATCGACCCCATTCAATTGCTATAGTCCGCCTTACTTAAATTTAAAATCCAACCTCTTCCTTCAAAAGTGGGCGCATTTGGGCCTTAGTGTTTTCACTTACACGCCTTAGGATATTTTCATGAATCTCACGTTGCTAGGCGTATTTCACATCATGGGTACTCTTTTAACGCCTTAGGAAAATTCATCCTTTTCTCTTGAGTTATGCGCAAATGACATGTGGAGGTTCCAATCTTTAACACTTAACACATTTTGAATTTTCATGCCAGACAAGGGCGCATATCATGTCTCCTACTTCTAGTTGGGGGCGCATTTCACATGTGGAGCCTTAGCTCCAGCATTTAGAAAATTTTCTCAAGCCTTTCTTGGGCGCAAATCACACTATATGCTTTTAATTCAGATCCTCTCTTTTCCACTTGGGCGTATATGGAAGATTGCAATTTAAGAACGCTTAGTAGATTTCTCTTCTACACCTCCCACAACCTTTAAAGTGCGAATAAAAGTCTCAATCTGCAAAGGCGCATATGGCATGGTGCACTTTCAATTTTCTCTGGTGAGCGCATTTGATAAGGTAGACTTTAAATTGAGGGCGCATTTGGAATGGGGTCCTTCCGTTTGGCAATACTTAGGGAAATCTCGAAATCTCTTCAATGCTCAGGGAGGGCGCAAATGGAGGTGTGTGCCCTTGGGCGCAAATGCAAGAGGGAACTTTCATTTTAACGCCATAGTCAAAAATTTCATGCTTTGAGTGGGCGCATATGGGAGTTGAGCTTCTAGTTCAAACACTTAGGATATTTTCATCACTTCAAGCATAGGCGCATATAGAAGGTTGGACTTTCATTCAAGGGCGCAAATCAATGTACGTGCTTTTAGTTTGAAAATTTAGCTTCAAGTCACCAGGCGCAAATCATACCCTCTACTTCCAATTTTCCACACAAAGCTGGGAGCAAATTAAAGGGGGAACTTTCAATTTCATCACTTAGAAGATTTCGCACCTTCCCTTCAACTTGGAGGGCGCATTTTGGCCATAGAGCTTCTAATTTGCATGCCTTAGTAAAATTTCGGATCTCTAGCCCCTTAGGCGCAAATCCATGGTCCAACTTTCAGTTTAGCACTAGGTGCAAATGACACACAGAGCTTCAAGGCGCATATCACAGGGTGAACTTTCAACTCGTGACTTAGAAAATTTTCTAACTCCTCTTTCAAGTTAGGCGCATATGAGCTATGGAGGTTTTAATTTTAACACTTAGGCAAAAATTGGAGTCTTTCTTCTTAAGGGCGCAAATCATAGGTCAAGCTTTCATCTTTTTGACTTGGGCGCATTTGGTACATAGAACTTTCAATTCCAACACCTAGTGAAGTTTCAACCCCAAGGGCGCATTTAGCAAGTGCAACTTTCAATTTCGATGACTTCAAATATTTTCCCAAGAAGGGGAGGTGCATTTGACCCATGGAACTTTCATTTTCGTCACTTAGCCAAATTTTCTTACTCCAGCATCTTTGGGCGCTTTTGGAAGGCCAAGCTTCAAGTTTTTGTGCCTTAGTGAATTTTCATCATCCATTCTCCTCTTGAAGGTGCATATGGAGGGGTGTACTCCAAATTCGTTTGCCTTAGAAACTTTTCATCCTTTGCAACCTCCTAGGCGCATTTTGCTAGTGGAGCTTCCAATTTTCATGACTTAGAAAATTTTCCATTCGTCTTCAGCTTCTCAAGGTGAATTTCGCTGCCAGACTCCAAATTTTATCAAACCTGGTGGATTTCATGCCTCTTGCCAGATTTAGGATGATTTCCCTCTACTAACCCTAATTTGCCCTGACTTTCTATTTTTAGAAAGTTCCTTGAATTTCGCGCCTTCAACTAAATTTTGACTCCAGAAAGCCTGATTTTCGCCCTGCTCTGAATTTCAACTGATTTGTGTTGTTGACGCCTGATGCCTGTCTGCACCTGCTATTTTTAGCAACCTGCTAAAAATAGAAATTGCTCAGAAAATCTTCAAATTTCACGTGCTAAATGCTTGAAGTGTAACGATCATAGCTGGATGCTGCTTTTGCGTGACTGTCATGCTCCGTCCTTGATTTTAGGAAACCCTAATTTCTCTGCCCATGCCTGCTAAAAATAGCAAATGTTTGATTTTTCATCCTCTGCAACTCCGTTTGTCTTGAAATTCGCGCCAAGGATCCCTCATCACATGTTTGACCTGTTGATGTTGACCTGCCATTTATAGCTGCTTTTGAAGTGACTTACTATTTATAGTAAGTTCTTGTTTCTGAGGCTTCCTTATCTCCGTTTGACTTGAAATTTGGACAGTGTGCTCCTCGTTGGTGAACTTGCTTGTTTGCACCGGCGCCCGATATTGAGTTTCTATTTATAGCCTGCGTCGAGAATACCTTACTAAAAATAGTAAGTGCTCCGATTGTCTTCAAATTTTGCCAGTAGACTCCTTGAAGGATGCTGATCATGGTGGACACTTTAGTTTTGGACATTTTGTCGTCTGATTCCTCATTTTTAACCCTAAAGCTCGAAACCCTAATTTTCTGCATGTTCTTCAAACGAGCTCTATTTGACCTCGTTTTAGTTGCATGATAATCAGTTTGCAGTTCTGAAGTGTTAGGCAGTTGCCAGAGTGGTGACTGCCAAAAATAGGAAGTGGCTGAAAAGTGACCGACCGGTCTTCAGATGATTTTGCATGTCACACTGCCCAAAAAATCTTGAAAAACCCAGAAAAATCTCCAACATGCAAGCACTGGCTAAAAATAGCAAGTTTTTGAAAAGTGATCAGTTTCACTTGCATGTTACACCGTTGCGAAGCTCTTGAAAAACTCAGAAAGAATATGTCGACATGCGCTGAGAAATTCTGCATGCAAACCCTAATATCGGCCCCTGAAGGTTGAACGCTGAAAGTCGTTATCCTGCTTTGCATGTCATATCACTGTGAAGGTCTCGAAAAACCCAGAAAGAATCTCCAGACATGCATCAGAAAATATAACATGTAGACCCTGGAATTTGCTCTGGAAGCTGGACCGCTAAAAATAGCAAGTCATCCATTTTTGCTCAAATTTTGTGAGAAATGAACTTGAAGTGCTCAGAATGTAATGACGTCAAATGTGAAAATCTTGAGAAAATCAACCCTACACTGACACTTACTAAAAATAGAAAGTTGGCAGAATTCAGTGAAAATTTAGGGGTCACTTGCTGGAAGTGTTGTAGTAGCAGTGCCAAGCTCAAAAGCTGACCAACCAACTCAATTTGACCTCAAAGTGTCCTAAATATGTGAAACCCTAATATCAGACTTGGCCAAATTTTACGTTTAAGCTCGCGGATGGGAGCGTCCCCTGAAGACAGCTAGCAGAAAAGGAGCAGAAAGAGAGACAAAACCAAAGCCAAAAGACCAGAATGGAGCAAAAATTTAGGGGTCCCCATTTTGAATGGGGCAATGTGTGAAAAGGTCACAACAAGTTGCATACCAAACTCTGTGTTGGATCAATTGTCTTTTGAATTTGGTTGAGATTGGTGGTGATTAGTTTATGAAATATGAAGACTTCAAGTGATTCATGTGGACTTTGTGCTACATTTACTTGAATTTGTGGTTTGCATTTTAATGCTTTGGTTGAAGGATTCACAAGACTTTGAGCTTGTAATCTCTCGACACTGTTAATTGATATAACACTTATAGACTGAAGAATTACTTTAGATTTTGATTTGATTGTTTATCCATATCTTTGGTCGTAAGAGAGGGATTTCAGTTGTGCTGCCTTGGTAAGTTTCAAGTGTTGTGAATCAAGAACATTTTCAGCTGTGAAGCATTACACACATCTTCTCTGAAAAGAGAGAGAAGGATGAAAGTGACACGCACTCCCCACTTCGTGAATATAGTGTATATTGTGTAAATACTTCAGTTTGTTTACTTAGCATTGTCAGCAGTAAGAAGGGCACCTCCCCTTCCTGAGAGGAGAGATTGAATCTCACATAGTTGTGGCTAAAACCAAGGTTAAAGTTGATTACATAATTTTCACCCAACAAAACCAAGCCATTGGAAAGAGATATTTATGAAGATATTAGTCTAAGTGATGTTGATGTGATTTTTGTGACCGCACCAATCAGCCGAAGAACAAAGTTGTCCGAAGGCTACTCCGTTCTCCCTTGGTCAAAGTATTCTGTGTGCTAAGATTGCGAGATAGATCACATGTTCAACTCCAAGGTTCCAAAATACTTGGAATAGCCTCAGTTGGTTTGATGTGTATTGTTGTGTTCTTACGAGGGGACTTACACAATTTTTCAAGCTTCTCGCAGTTAACAGTAGGTAGATGATTTGAAGGGGATTTTGTGCATGTGATTTGGCAATAAGTTCGTTTTCCTAAAGCTAATCAGAAGTGTGTGGAAAGTAAATGAGTATAGGGCCTAAGAAACTTATATTCTATCCTAAATGCAAGATATGTGGAGCTTGATTTCAATAGACTTCAACCGAATTTCACCTAGCCTCACGTCGGACAGCTTCAGTAAAATTGGTGCAATCTTCAAAGGGATAGCAACAGATGTTCAGATTACAATTTAGCATACATACACCATCAGAACGACGCATATAAGTATACAAATCACAATCGAAGTTAAACTCAAGATAATCTCCAGTAGACCACGCAAGGCGAACTTATCATCAACAAGCTGCTAGTGGTATGGAATGAAATGAAGCTACCTCAATAAAGCACCACACATCCAAAGTAAACTACTTGCATGAGATAAAAGAAAACTATGCTACTTGGATCCGAAAGGAAGAACAGACCTTGCTAGCTATCCATGACAAAGACGAATTCCACCATCAATGAAAAGATCTATTATCATGAAAGTTTTACACAACAATCTCCACAAAAGTTTTCAAAGGGAAAACTTTCTTTCTTCTCCACACTATGCTATACTATCAAACAAAATGCCTCTACTTTGATCTCCAAATCTAATGCTAGTGTCTAATCTCTAATGAGGTACAAATGAGGGGGACTCCCCCTTATATAGGTAGCCCAGTCCAATGGACGGCTAAGATTACAATCAAAAGAGTGGCTAAGATTAAGCCACCTCAGCCCTAACCCTAAAAACTGCCAGAATGGGGAGTGGTGTAATAAATGAACAAAGATTCCCACTCACTCCCAAAAATAGTAAAGGCAATAAATGCCCACAATCAGTCTTCTAGAAGATCCTCGTCCAGCAGTGCATTCCCATTCTCCTTCTCTCTGGCTGCAAACTTAACGAACCTGCCAAGTACAGCCTCAACTTCCTGAACTGAAATGGGTGGAACACAATCTAGCTGGAACTCTAGCACCGTGACTGACGTCTCATGCCGTGCACAAGATTCTCTCCAAGCAGCTAAGGAATCCTGCGTGCTCTGAATCAAACTGGAGAAAGTGGAGGTGTTCTCAAAGTCATCCTATGTGAAGGTCTTCACCTCTGAAAAGAAAGGCACCAGCCTACCCCTCAAATTATCAATATTCACCTCATCCAGATTCAACCACCTAGCAAATATGGCCTCAAAAGTGTTTTGAACTCCATCAATGATATTGGCCATAGCCTTCCGTATCCTAGCGGAATCCGCCTGTGCTGCGTCGAAGAAACCACGTCCCGTGATCGCTGAAGAATACCATCTAGAAAAATCATACCTTTCATTCTCCTGAATGACCCCTCCATCAATCAGCAACCGCAAAGGAACATGCCTCAATGCCTCAAGATGCTGAATCACTTTACTCTGATAAACAAAAGCACCTCCCCAAGCATGATCAACTGCCTCCATTTGTGCCAAAATACTAGAAGCCTGCTGAAAAGCAAAAGAAAGGTCCTCCATAAACTTTTATGTCTCAACACGAACTCCTGTGACCCACTTGTCTGCCTCCTGTGCCATCTTTCCTAACTCCAACAAGCCACTGATTGACTCTCTGGGTATCTCAGGTGGAAGCTCTATCACTGGAATTTCTTTCCCACAAGGACGAGACAACTGTTGCACATATCCAATCAAAGCCTTATGCTCTCTTTTCAATTTCTTATACTTTCCTTCCTTTTTGAATAACCTGTCCTTGAGGGCGAGGTAGGAGTTATCACACTCCTCTACAATCTGTGCACCTGTGGGGCATCCTAAGTCCAAAGTTGTGACCACATAATTCTCAGGTACTGCTTCATCTTGGTCACAATCAACTTGAGGCACGACTACGTGAAGAGTATAGGAACCATCCTCCTCAGTGGATATCTTCAAAAACTTCCGTGCTTTCTTCTTCTGTGGGGGTGCACTGATCCTGTTCAAAAATTCTTCCATCTCAACTGCTGGATCAATCTCTTCGCTGGGGCTTCTTCTCATCCTATCCCTGAGCCAATCAGGCACTGTATACTGTATATCAAAGGGTTGCTGTTCTTGTGCCTCTACTTCTCGAACTTGTTCAACCTCTATATCATTCTGGTGAGGCTCATCGTCCTCAAGTGGCTGAGTGTCTCCTGAAACTATATCATCATCATCCTCCATAGCCGCCTCTAATTCCTGCTGAAACTGAGGGTCAGTAATAGTCCCCTCATCAGTCTGCTGATCAACTCTACTAGGTGCGTTAACACTATGGCCAACTGACTCTCTCCGTGGAGGCTGATTATTTTCCTGTACTACTTGCACCTGATTCAATGCATTCCTTTGATCAGCAAACAAGGAAACCTCCTGTATACTTGGAGAACGTGTCTCCAATGGCGTGGGCGATGCAACTCGTGGAGGCTCCGGCTGAATAGGCTCCTACCGAACTGGCTCTTTTCTTCTGGATTCTGGACCTCATGTGATCTGTTTCTTCCTACCAGTGGTGGGTGTCCTGTGATCTCCCATCAAATTGTAAGTCAAAGCAATTGACCTACTCTTCAACCTACTCACACGCTTATCAAACCATGCTTTGGTAAATGTCAGGACCGGAATAGAAAGTGTGTCCAAGTCAGCAACCTCTGGTTCTGACCAATCCAGGAGTGGAAGTGGAGTATCTCTTACTACTGCATAATCTGGATGTACAACGTCCATGTTCTCACTCACCTGGTCTGGAACCGGAACAACTTCACACTCCCTAATCATGGTGATTGGCAACCGAGAGAACATTCTTTTCCTGACTTCAATCTCATTTGATGCATCAGCCCAATAATCCTCAATATTTGCCTTGTGCTTAAACTCCTCTGACAGTACCCATTTGATGTTATTATGCAGATCATAGTGCTGTCGGCTGGTGTGATAGGAAAGGTGATAAAATTGAAGCTCACTCTCAGCCTCTCTAGCTGCCTGAAATGTAGGACACACTTCATCTGAGTTGCCCATGACAATTGGGAAGTCAATTCCTCCCTTCTTCTTTTTCTTCTGAATCTTATCGTAGGCGAGCAATTGCCTAGATATCTCTAACATCAAAATTCTATCGGTTGGGTACTTAGGCAGCCTATATGGATATGATGAAAAACCTTGCAGCCCTATGTAAGAAAACTTCGAAAACTGAATAAACCAGCACCCATACCTTTCAATCAATTCCTGGGCCTCTCTCGAGATTCTGTGATGCAACCGCTCCTGAAGCAATCTCATGATGTGTATGGTGAAGGCGTCATTGACACGCTTGTCATGAGTAGTGCTTGCCAAATGCAACTGCGGACAAGCCTCATGTATTTTAAACTAGTGAGAGCCACAACCAACAGGCTCCTTGTATGAAATTCCTCGATACTTTGTCATACGAGCCAACATGTAAATGATGTAAGAGCTCATGTAAAACGTCTTCGTCCTTCTCAGGCTCAGGAGTTGCTCATGCAAATTGTCACTGATCATCTCAGCCCAGTTGATGTAGTCTTTCCCTTCCAGCATGAGGTTGATGTAGTAGAACATCCATGGCTCGAAAATAAATGACTGTGGGCAACCACCAACTCTGCTCAGCATCATAATGAGATCATAGTATTCCTGCTTCAAGTCTTCCGCTATGATTTGCTTCGACAGCTTCGTACGAGAAGGCTTGGGATTGCTCATCCAGTGAGTATTGATCGTCTCCGTGCATCTCTTGAATGCAGAAGCATACATTCACTCAGCTCGCTCTCTGGATTTGTAAACCATGTTCCTGTGCACCGGAATCCCGAAAGCTTCACCAATGGCTGAAGGAGTGAGATTGGTGAGAACTTGACCATCTGGTGACATGATTGACCTGTGATCCTTCTCATAACAGTTGGCACACTCCATTATCAGCTCCAAACACTGAATGGCTGGTGGGAAACCAGCAGCTGCATATAATCCGCTTCGAACAATGTTATGCGAGGTGGTCGAAGGTCGATGACTACCAATCCCCAGCATTCTATTCTTGAAGGTCTCTAGGTTGACGGAGCCCAAGTTGGTATCTGTTAGCTTGCCCAACTTCGAAATGAATTTTGACTCTGGCATAAATGTCTTGCTCAGCTTCTTTATAACTACCTGTCTGGATGCACCATTGTTATCTTTGCCAGTTGCCCTTGCCTCAACCATCTACAAAACAATAGACATTCATCAGCAAATTAATTTATAAAATAAATAAAACATTGTGTAGGGGCTGCCAGTCGACTTCAAGAACTTGAGAAGTTGCAATATCATTTCTTATTCGCAAACCTCAGCTTCTTCTTCAACGAATTTTGAACTTCAATACTTAGAAAAAAATTTCTAAGTAAGCTTTAACTTCAGCAACTTAGCAACTTCAATCTCCAACTTGAACTTTGGTAAATTCGTACTTCTTCATATCAGCAAGTTTGCACTTCAATATGGTCTTGAAACTTCTTACTTCAAGGCGTCCTTTTCAGCAATATGATCTTCTTCAAATCAAAATTTCCTCTCTTGCACTGGCAACTTCAAACTTCAGCAACAAATTGAGCTTCAGCAACAACTCAAGCAAATTCGCACCTCTTAAACTCTTTGAAATTTCTCACTTCAAGGCGTCCTTCTTAGCTTCAACAATAGCAAATTCAAACTTCAGCAATCCAGAACTTCCAACGCCTTTCACTCAGCAACTCTTAGACTTAGCAAAATTTCGAACTTCTTTAAGCTTCAACAATCCAGTCTTCAGCAACTCACTGCAATGTCTAACTCAGAGCAAATCGAATTCTCCTCAACTGTGAAAAAAAAAGTGAGAAACTTCTCAATCTTATAGCAAAAATTGAATTCTAGAAGGAGCTAAGTATAGGTATTGCATTAAATTTCCACTACTCCACTTCAGGAATTCGAATTTTCCCTCTCTGGTGTACCTGACACTTGTCCGAGAATCTCAACCTTCTAGAAGTTCGACTTTGACTGGCATCTTTTGAATTTACTTTCGAAAAATTTAATTTAAATTCATCTTTTTAATTCACCAGTCGGAGCTCTGTCATTTGAATTCGAATTTTACTTCTCTTTAGCTCTGGAAAACTCATCATCAAAGAATTCAATCAAAATCATCTAGGCAATTCACTTCAAATTTGTTGTCCGGAGAAATTCATCTTGAAAACACATTTTATTCACTTTGCCTTAGAGAATTTTAAATTTTCCTTAGGAAAATTTCATAATTTGAGCCCTGATTAAGTTCTTCACCCAAAAAGTGTTGGCGAAGTGCCGAAGACATAGAATTCTATCTATCATCACAAATGTCCAGTACCCAGAAGAGATTTTTCTCCAGAACGCTTCGAATCCATGGGTACCCAACGAACGGGTTCATTTAAATTTTTAAATTTTGAACCTTAGAAAATATTACTCCATCAATTTAAATCCGTTCTTCATCTCCGTGAACATCCTGTTGCTCTGACTTGAGAAATTTTAAATCATCTTGTATTGTCATCATCTTCTGACTTCATCTCTGAAAAATTTGCTCGCGCTTTAAGAAGAAAATTCATCACCTTGAGTTCTAGTCGTATTTTCTAAGGAAGAAAATATTTTGCCTTAGAGAAAATTTGAATCACTTTGAAAATTTTGCCTTAGAAAAATATCGTCTTGGAAGTTTTAGCTTTGATCACTTTTCCTGTGAGAGAAAATTATTTCACCTAGAAGATCTTCCTGCAAGCATATCATATTTAACCTCCATCACCTTCAACGCCTTAGGAAAAAAATTTGCTTAGCAATTTTGTTCTCACCACCTTGCATTTTATTTCACATCTAGAAAACATTCACTTGAAGCTCCAATGCCTTAGGAAAAATTTTCATCACATCATTTTATTTTTCATTTCACCATCCTAGGTGCATATAGCACTTGAAGAATAAACCACGCCTAGCACTTTATTTCACCTTATAACACATATCACCTTGGGCGCATATAGGACTTGAGGAAGAATATTCAACTTTCCTTAGAAATTTTTTTTGTTCACCACCTCAACATCTTACCTCACCACCTTTGGTGCATATGACACTTCAAGAGGGATAATTACTTCACCACGCCTTGGGAAAATATTTTCAACACCTTTTACCTTGTTCACCACCCTTCATTCACTTTTACCACCTTCATCTTGGGCGCATTTTAGCTTGCATGGAGGATGACTCTTGACCTCATTTGGGCGCATTTCCATGTAGGTGAGGGATGAAAATCTTTGACTTGTTGACTTGCTTTCATTTTTGGGCGCATTTCTTATGTAGAGGAGGATGGAAATCTTTGACTCCTTTGACCTTTTGTTGCATGGGCGCATTTGAGAGGGGGAAGAGGATAAACTTTTTCCAACGCCATCTTGTGACTCTTTGCCTACCTTATTTTGTCTTGACATGGCCCCATTTGGGCGCATTTGAGCATATGTGCAGGATGAAACTTGTTGACTACTTTGACTCACTTGCATTTTGGGCGCATTTTCACAAATGTGCAGGATGGGCGCATTTGGAGGGTGGTGGAGGATAACTTCAACACTTAGAAAAATTTTCTTGCTATCAACTTCTGTTGGGCACTTTTTGGCCTAGCTACAAGATGAAAATTGTTGACTTTCTTTGACTTTCCAAGCATGGGCGCATTTTGGCCTAGGAGGTGGACGAAGTCTCAGACTTAGAATTTTTTATGCTTTCACCTTGAGTTGGGTGCATTTTGCCTAGGCAGGAGGACGAGCTTTCATACTTAGAAATTTTCATTGCATCTTCATCAACTTGGGCGCATTTTGCCATGGCTACAGGATGAAGTTCCAGACTTAGTCAAATTTTCCTCGTTTTCACCAGTTTATCCATGCCCTGCTATTTATAGTAAGCCCTCTGATTTTTGCATCTCTAAAGCTCAGAATGATTTGAAATTTCAAACGCTGCATCCTCACGACCTTGTTACCCTGTTGACACTACTATTTTTAGTCGGCCTGCTATTTTTAGCCCATTTCTGAAGGTGATTTACTATAAATAGTAACTGCTTGCTTTTGATATCTCCATAGCTCTGATTGACTTGAAATTTGAATGATGCGCTCCTCACCACGTGACCTGCCTGTCGACATAGGTGCATGCAACTGACTTGCTATTTTTAGCCTGTTTCCAAAATGACTTACTATAAATAGTGAGTGCTCCGTTTGACTTCAAATTTCACCAGCAGAAAGCCTGAAGGATGCTGATCGCGGTGGTTTACACCGGTTTTTGAAAATTTTGCCTTTTTACCCCTCTTTTCAGGTCCCGAAGCTGGAAACCCTAATTTGCTCTGCATGCGTATCAAATGATCTCTGTTTGTCTGTTTCTCTGCATTGCGATCAGCTCGTGATTCGAAGTGCTAGGGAAGTGCCGGATGCACCTGCTAAAAATAGTAAGTTCCTTCTGAGTGATTATCTCCATTTGCATGTCATACCACTGCGAAGCTCAAAAACCCACAAGGAATCATCCGGCATGCAAAAGAAATCTTGACATGCAAACCCTAAAAATAGCCTCCGTGAACTCTAAAGTTGTCGTCTCACTTTGCATGTTACACCATCGCGAAGGTCTCGAAAAACCGAAGGAATCTCTAGACATGCAAAGAAAAACTCTGCATCTAAGCCCTAAAATTAGCTCCGAAGTTGGACTGCTAAAAATAGCAAGTTGTCTGTTTTCGCTCAAATTTTGCGCGCAAGCAGCTTGATGCGTTCTGAACACAATGTGACAGTCAGAATTTCAAAAATGCTGATGGATTGCCTGTAATTGCACACTTACTAAAAATAGTAAGTACCTCAGAATCTGATGAAAATTTGCTGAGAGCTTGCTGGAAGCACACTGATCTCAATGTTAATCCCTGTTTTCAATATATTCACCCTGTTCGACCTCAGACTGACCAGAAAGATGGAAACCCTAATTTTTAGACTAGGCCAAATTTCACGTTTAAGCTCAAAGACGGGAACGTCCCTGGAAAGCAGACCTCAGAAAAGAGATAGACAGAGAGAGAGAGAGACAAGAACCAAAGCCAAAAAGACCAGAATGGAGCAAAAATTAGGGGGTCCCAATTTTGAATGGGGCGATGTGTGAAAAGGTCACAACAAGTGAGTTGGGAGGTGACTTGTTCAAAGAGTCAACACTCCAAGAAGGGTGTGATGAACACTTTTCTTTTGATCAAAACAATCAGCCCCTTAGCATTTGGTATCCGGGTGTGAATGCACCTAGCAATGACAAGGAACCTGTGTGGGATGAATTTCCCTTTGATCCGGGTAATGAAATGAAACTTGATGAGGAACCTATATTAGCAAACAATGGTGATGTTATGCTTGAGTTTGGGGATGTCTTCTCATTTGATCAAAGTGACAGTGAGGTGGAAGTAGATTTAAATGTCTATAAGGCTCTTGATATTGAAGAGTTTGATGAGGTCCTCAAACACAAATCTGATTTATCAATGCATGAAGTTGATTGTAAGCAAAGGCTTGAAGAATTTGTAGAGTCTGATCCTCTTCTTTATATTGAGAATTTTCAGCTAGTTGGTGGAGAAAGACAAGAGTCTTGGAGTAGCTATGAGGGCAGCGATTGCAAGAAACAAACTTCTGATTATTTCTTGCAGCCTATCAGCAGTTCACCATCTTTGCATTCTTATGAGTGGGAAGGTCAATTCAAGGTGTCCATTGAAAAGGAAGTGCAAGCTCTATCCCAATTTAATTATACACATAGTTTGATTGAAGAACTTTACTAGAAGGTTTAGTTTGAAGAGAGATGAAGAGGAGTTAAAGATGAAGTTGTTCTCCCTAATCTGCAACTTATCAAAGACTCTTTGGAGACATTATAGTTAGAGTACATACACTTGATTGAAGATCGATATTATGCCATTAAATTTGCAAAGAAGACCCTTTATGCTTTCCAAGAAAAGGAGAGAAAGGTGGATGAGCTTAACCTTGAGCTTGAGTCAACAAAATATATGTTAGAAAATACCCTAATGGCATTAATGGAGGTACAAGAGCAGCTAGTTGATTTCAAAAATTTTAGGGAGCAAGAGAATGAACAAAGAGTTGAAGAAATCAAACAAGTAATTAGAGAACTTGATAGTCTTCAAGAGGAGTTTGATCTAGAAAGAATCACAAGAAAATCAAAAGTTGCAGATTTGGATCAGTAAGATGAAAGGGATGACTTCCAATTTTTTGACAATCCTCTCTTTGAAGTGGGTGCAAAAGAAAATTATGACAATCCTCTCTTTGATTTGCAAAAAGAGTCATGTAGTGAAGAGACCAAGCACGAGGTCGAGTATAAACTTCAGTCTATGGATGCTTTGATATCACTCCATGAGGATGTGCCACATTTTGTGATTAGTAATCTTCCAAGGGTGTTTGACAATGAATGCATAAGTGGGTTTGAGGATGAAGACTCCACTTGGGAAGTGTTGAATTAGGATGTTTTCAACGTCCATGACATCAATATTTTGTCCAAACATAGTTTGATAGCTACTCAAGTTTTCATTACAGCAGCAAGTTTGATAGCTGCTCAAGTTTTCATTACAGCAGCAAGGGGTGGAGATTTCAGACTTGTTACTCATGAAGTAGCGGAGAAAGGACTTGAATATGGTGATTGCATGCTTGTCCATCCATCCCTTTAGTTGGGTAATGCTTTAGCTCATACTAGCCTATTTTGTGAGTTGGATTTGATGACAACAATTGTTCCACACTCCATTGTTGTTGAAGCTTTCATGGCTAGGCTTCAAGGGTTCACTAGAGGAGACACCAATTTCTTGAGTATTCACTTGGTTCTTATTGACACTTGGGGATGTGTTTAGCTTTCTTTCTAGTGTGTTGGAGGTAATTTTCAGTTGGGTATCCATGCTTGGGATCCTCAACATGGCTTGATGGAGCTTATTACATGTGGAAAGAAGGATCTTTGGAGGGATAAGGATCAAATTTTCAGATTTCTTGGTGCTGTTACCTTCCTTACTAGCCACTTGATGGTCCCGTTTATTCATCAACAAATAGATTAAAGAGAAATTTTGAGTATGGGTTGGAGAGATGAATGGTTGGTTGCTCTTGGGAGTGATCTTCGACCAAGACAAGGCCAGATTTTGAGACACGAGTTTGCTAATTGGAGGCAAACCAACCATCTTACATATGGAGTTACTCTCATTTAGGAGAGTTTGTTCATCACTTCTTGTCAAAGAGGTGGTAGTTTTCAATTGGAGATTGCTCTAGTGTGTTTTCCAACCACTTTTGAGGTGTTATCTTGTAACTCAATGCTCATCTCACATGCTCACACTTGGGAATTCCATTGATGCTGCTTTTCTTCCTTGTGTAGAGCGCTAAAATCAGATTGTACTTCACTAATTCCAACTTTGAACAATAGTGATTATTTGTTTCTTTGAACCTATCCTATTCTCAGAGTTCAACTTATGGAGGGTTGTGAAGCAAAATTTGATAGTTTCTTCACAATATTGGTTCAGGACAGCGAACTTCCACATGCCTCGGTTTATCATTTTGAGGCTCTTGGAGTGGGAATTGTAAGAGTTTTCAGAAGTCTTCATGGTTGTATCAGAATAATCCAAGGGAGGCATAGTAGATTCATGTGGAGTTATGAGTATGAGTTTGTTGAGATCTTGCAAAGGAATGCTTTCCTCTTTGCAAGAAGATTTGGAGATGTCACATTTGTAGTCGTGGCTCTATTAGATACCATATGGATACATCACAAGGAGTTCGATTTTGAGTTGAGTAGAATCTCTTTCCTATTGCCTGGGATTGTGATAGACAGTGGCATTGTTGATATTGATGACTCAGAGCTTTCTGGGCATGAGATGTTGCATGATATTGATTTCAGTCTTTCAATATTTTTGTTTGAGTATCATGGATGGTAGCATTTTGGAGTTACAAGGGAGGTTAGTGCAGTTTTGGCATGATGTTTTCACTGATGTTTCCAAGAATAGACCTACTTTACAAGAACTATGTGAAGTATAAGATCAGGGACAAGGGACAGCCGAAATTGGCTCTTCTAGTAGTATAGTAGCCGACTACCTCTCCTTCTCGAAAAGGGAAAGAGAAGCCACCCCGTCCTCAAGATGGCTCTCCTCCTCCTCTTTCTAGAGAAGATTTTTGGATGAATATGCCTAGCTTTTATCAGCTGAAGTCCAATGATACCTCCTTGGCATAGACCCAAGATTAGGATATCGGACCTCCCTACTAAACCACCTAGACCTTGGTACTACCTGTATGGTAGAGGAAAAGGTCCCCATGGGGACTCTTGTATGTCTTGGCCTCCGCGACCTCCTACCACTTCTACTACCAAAGCAGTAAATGGGAAGAGTCCCGCTGCCGAGGCACTAGAGTCGACTCCCCCTGTTGCTTCTCAACCTGTTCCTTCTACTTCCATTCAGGAGCCTGTCCCTCTGCTGGAAATAGCTGTGGAGGACACTCCTATGGCTGAGCAGGAGCCCTCTATCCCTTTGCAGTCTCTGGCCTCTAGTTCGAAGAGTCGCAGAAACTGCCTTGCACATGAGCGCAAGCATCGGCAAAAGGCTCTCACAGCTGAGCAGGCCGCCTTGTTGAGGAAGGAAGAGGAGATAACCACCCCTACTTCAGGGCCTCCTGATGCATCCTTCTCTCTCCTCCCCTTTGCTTCCACCCAACCTAGTCTAGTCTCACTTTTGGCCTCTACTATGAGTACAAATGTGCCTGACCCCAAGAAGGTGCAGGTGTTCATCGCTCCTTCGACGGAGCCGCCCTTGTTGATGTTCCTTTCATATGTCCCTCCTTTCCCAAAGCCCATGGATATGCTGAACCCTTTGGTGGTATCTGTTGCGGTTTTCTCCTCCTCTTTCTCTGCACCTCTCGCCTCATCTATGGGGAGTTCGCATCCCCCAACGAAGTAGAAGGTGGAGGGTGGTCCTTCCAACAACAGAGGACATAAGAGGAGCCCACCTTCCACAAAAGGTGGTCTTGCACTGGCCTATTCTGTCTTAGTGACGGAACCAACCCCAGCTTCCCCTGAGTTTGTCATTGCTCCCGAGTTACTCGGTGATCGTAGTGGTGAATCTCAAGCACAACCTTCTCCGTCCGTTGAGGTATGGCATGGCACTCTAGTGAAATGCATGTTTAACTCTCTAGATGAAGTTCCAACCTTGTCAGTGATCCTCGCGAAATTGTTGATCATAGCTCCACAAGAGCCTAGTGGAGAAGACCTTGCGGGGCTTTCTTCCTTAGCCCTTGTTGCAAGAGATTCGGAAGCTCCTCCTCTTAACATCCCACCACTCCAGGCTTGTCCTCCTTCCCCCTATGATGACCTAGAGTGGGAAGCAGACAACCTCTTGGTCGATCAGTGTTAGGGGGAGACCTCCTCTTTATCTTTAGATTAGAAGTGTGTGTGTGTTGTGATGTGTTTCCCCCATGGTCGTGCTATGTGTTCCTAAATGATCCTTGTCACCCTTGATGGTGCTTGGATACAAAAGTGGTTTTTATGTCGTAAACCTTCTTCTATCTGTATCATCATTCTTCCATGTTTGTGATTGGTTTTCGATAAATTAGGGATGATGCAAAGTGTTGGGGGCATTTAGGCTTCCCTTCCATGTTGACCCAATTTTTTACTTTTACTTTGTCTTCTCGTGCATTCTTCACATGGTCTGATATAGTAGGGGGTTGATGACAATTCATTTTATATACTATTATTACACATATTTATGAGCAGCTCTGACCCCAAAATATTAGATCACCCCTATGCCCTCTGTTTGTGATGTTTCTTTTAGCTTTTCTTTTATCTTTCTCTCTTCTTTGCTTGAGTTGTCCCTTTCATGTGTGACAACGCCATTTCTATAACATTTCAATTTTCAGAAAATGCATTCGTTGCCAACGAATCTTTTCTCAAGAATCTTCACAAGCTTTTTTCAAAGAATCACATTCTCAACTTGAAACCTTAAACGGACGTGTTTCCTTTATCATGGGTTCGTAAAGAAAGAACTTGAGACCTTTTCTTCGAGGTGGGAGCAACTCCAACCTTCCCCTAGCGTGGGGGCATTTTCTTCCTTTTGAATTCCTTGATGAAATGAACATCTTTTGAAAGGATTCTTTGATGATAAATCGATTCGAGAAAGAAACACCTCTTCTGCACTTTCAAACAACGCATCCCTTGAGCTACCCCTTTGAAATTTTTTCAGCTTGTTGACGGTTTATGACTGTCAACTTTCCTGCATGGTTGTTTTTAGACATGTTCTATCTGCGGGTAAACATGTCGCTTTACAGGTGCGCCTATGAAGTTGCTTTCTGACTTTGCGGAGTCCCCTTCCTTGGGTTTCCTCAATGTGGGAGATCTTGGGGGATACCTCCCTGCAAGTCTGTGGGCTTGTAGGGCTCTTCTTTTGAGCTTCTTCCATGCGAGAGATCTTAGGGGTCGCTCCCCTGTAGGTATGCGGGTCTGTAGGGCACTTTTTTGGGTTTCCTTCATGTGAGAGATCTTGGAGGACACCTTCCTTGTAGGTCTGCGGACCTATATAACGCTTTTCTAGGTTTCCTTCATGTGAGAGATCATGGAGGACACCTTCCCTGTAGGTCTACGGGCCTGTAGGGCACTTTTTTGGATTTCCTTCATGTGAGAGATCTTAGAGGACACCTTCCCTATAGGTCTACGAGCCTGTAGGGCGCTTTTCTAGGTTTCCTTCATGCGAGAGATTTTGGAGGACACCTTCCTTGCAAGTCTGTGGGCTTGTGAGGCACTTACTTCTTGGGGTTTCCTTCATGTGAGAGATCTTGGGGGTTGCCTCCTTGTAGGTTTGCAGGCCTGTAAGATGCTTTCATTCTAAAACTTCATAGTTCTGCGGGGCTATGGAGTCATTTTCCTACCTTGCACTTTTGAGCTCACCAAATTGCGGTCTGCTTCCTTAACAGTTCAGGTATAAATTTCTAACTCTATTCACTCTTCGATTTACTTTATCGAAGCACTCATCAGTATTCGTGCTCGCTAAAGTGGGGGAAAAATGTATAGGAGTGAATTTGTACCCCTTATGCAAATTCCCCTTTTACACATCCACACCTTAGAAAACCAAATCCGAAGTCGAAATTCCACATCAACTGGCTGACTTCCTTCCACTTGGCATCTGTCCTTTGTGTCGATAGAAGAAAATTTGTCAGGGACACCCGCACAGCACACAAACGTCCGTGTAGAACGCTTACGTCCCTGATGAATTCCTATGTCTGAAGTTGGTAGAAGTGTTACACTTCCTATTGGGAATGATTTGTAACGTCCCTCTTCGACCAACCGACCCCAAAAACGACAGATTCTCTCTCTTCCCCTTCAAATTCGTCCATTCTTCATTCAATCCATCTCTTTTTGCGTCCTCTAAGAATTCAACTTCATTCTCTTGGCATTCTTCACTCTCAACAACAGTTTAGCACTCCATAGCAGCAACAACACTCCATCAACTCCTTTAAACAAGTGTGAAGCAAGCCATTGTAGCAGGGGCTTGAGGTTTTGCAACACCTCCATTGTAGTCAAGGTTGTGGTGATTGTTCAAGCTCTCTTTCTCCATCATTGGCTAGTGAGCTCTTGGTGGAGGTGGTAAAGTTTCACTCCTCTTCTTTACAATTTGGTTGAGTAGCTATATACTGTTTTGTAGTGTTATTCATGTACTTCCTTTCTTTACTTCTTTATCATACATTTCTCTATTGTTGCTAGTTGGTTTTTCGTGGAGTTGGAAACACCAAAACGGGGGTCTGACTGAGGTAGACCCCTATATAGCCCCAACAAATTTCCCCTCTGTCTTGTGTGTAGGTGGACGTGCATTTTGAGCTAACTGGCGAACATACACTTTTGTGAGGTTATCTTTGTCACCTTAGTTCTAGTCTATTTACTTTATCATTTTAGTATCTATTTTGCATACTTTCTCATTTTGTTTTTACCATCTAAACTAAAGTAGCTAGGCTATTAGTAGGTCTTTTTGGCAATTTTACTGTGTTCATTGTTGTCTACTCATATGGACACCAACGCGCCCGAGAGATGCTAACACGCTGTGTTGAGGTCCCAGAACTGCATTACCGTCCTGAAACTGAGAACTGTCTGTGGCACAGTACCGACTCCAAAAACCCAGCTCACATATCCCAAACTGAAGTTCGGGTCTGGAAAGTGATCTAAGGACTTCATAGTCCTCATCATTCTCGTCCCTCATTTTAAACACCCCTTTATAGTGAGGTAAGTTAGGGAAGCCCTCCGCTCTTGACTCTTCGTGACTTGCGGCCTTGACGTGGTTGGTCTCCCTCTCTTACACAACCTTTCTTCCCATGAGATCCAAGTGTTTGGGAACCAAAGTATGATGAAGAACCAATTAGGGAGGAATCTTCTTCTGACCAAGCTGCTGTCCCAACCGTAGAACATAAAGAATGTAAAAGGGATGCTTTAGAGGGGATCGATTTTGAGAGGCATGATCTCGAAGATAAATCAATAAAGTTTCTGCTTGGGGCTAATTTTGATCAGAGGCCTAGTGATGAAGATGAGGCACATGAGATTTTGGACAGCCATGAAAACTTTGATGACAAGTGTGAATTTATTTCTGATTTTTACATGCCACATAACAGCAGTTCATCATTTTTGCTTGATTATGATTGGAAAAGATAACTCTTGGTATCCACTGAAAATGAGGTGCATGTTTTATCTAGTTTGGACAACAAATATATGCATGTGGAAAAATTAATTCAAAGTGCATCTATGGGACAAAGTGAGCTTAATATTTCATATTTTGATTTACATACATTGAAGAGCTCTATGGAAGAATTTAAAACAACTTACTTACACATGATGCATGATAGAGATATAGCCACCAAGTTTGCAGATGAAACTCTGTCTATGTCTAAGCAGTTAAGGGAGGAGGCTAGTGAGCTTACCATCAAGCTTAATTCCACAAAGCTTACTTTGGAAAGTGTCCAAGAGTCACTTCTTGAAGTGAACGATCAGCTCTATGAGACTCAAGAGTTTAAGGAAAAGGAAGGTAGAGAAAGGGAAAAGGAGATCAAACAACTAATGATGGATCTTGATTTCATCCATGAGGAGTATTGTTGTGACCTTTTCAGACATTGCCCCATTCAAAATGGGGACCCCCTAATTTTTGCGCCATTCTGGTTTTTTGGCTTTTTTTTTTGTCTCTCTCTCTCGGTCTCTTTCTGTTGTCTGCCTTTCCAGGGATGTGCCCGTCTGTGAGCTCAAACATGAAATTTTGGCCAAGTCTATAGAATTAGGGTTTGTATTTTTCTAGTCAATCTAGAGTCAAATGAAATGAATAAATTGGAATATGAGCTTCGCATTTGTTGGTGTAACAACTAGCACCTCTGAAGTAAGAGTTGGTATGGACAACTATGCACACTACGCAATGAGTGCTCTTCAAATTAGGAGGGGAAGCTCCCTCGTTGTGCTTTAACAAAAATACTTGGAATGGGAATGGGAAAAGTAATCTAAACTATCTCCCGTCTTTTTGTCTCAGCTGTAGAGGTACAAGGCTTTCTCGAAAAGTATATACGTTGCAGCTGAGTATTTTCTGGTTTTGCAGACTACTAACTAAAACTAGGCTAATTATTTAAAATCTATCTAGTTTCCTCAAGAAAACAGAGCATGAGGAAAAGGAGCGGGGATGACTATCTGATGATAAACAAGTATAGATTCTCAACTTGAAGGCAAGGTGGCACATCTATCAGCTCAATCTAAACAAGTTTATTGGCAACAACAATATACGATAAACTAAGTTCGGATTCTCAACTTGAGGGCAAGGTGGCACAACTATCAGCTCAATTCGAATAAGTTTATTAGTCACACACATCAAACGATAACCAAGTACAAATTCTCTACTTGAAGGCAAGGTGGCACAACTATCATCTCAATCTGAACAAGATTATTGAACACAAAACAGATTTGATCTAACTATGGAAAGAATTCACCATTATAATTGCATGAAACCCTATGTGGCATAACAATTCATCATAATAGCAAAAACGCATGAACAGATATAGAATGAGCAATATTGAAGGCAAGGTAGGCACAGCATATATTTCTCTCTCGTGCAAAAGTTATGTACAAATGAGAAAAAGCTCTTATTTATAGACATCGAAAGGTGTAGGGAACCCTAAAATCACCTTGAGTCAACTACAGTCTTGCAATGCATGCAAGATTTATTGCTAGGCCCTAATAAAGTAAACTATATAGTTAACTAGAAAACTACCATCAGTTAACTGAAAACCCTAATCTATGTGGACAATGTGCAAACATGCATGTCCTTATTGAAAGCAAGTTAATTGGAACACTACCATCAGTTAACGTAAACCCTAAATGTAACTCCAAGTGAACAAAGATAATCTCAAAATAGGTATGCATGATACAAGACAGCGAGTCAACTTAAGAAGGTAACGTCAAGTTTAACTTCTGTGTGTAATGTCTATTCTGAGAGGTGGGAATTGAAGTCTACTGAGCGTGATCTCGAGCAACCAATCCCTCAACGATATTGTTAACTGCATCACTTTCTGGAGCTATGATACTCTGCCGAAGTATGCTATGTCTGTGCAGCATGTCCTCACCAGCTATGATCTGAGACTGAAGTTCACCTCTGCTCCTTGTTGCTTCGTCAAACAATGCTGACATGACTATAAGCTGACTAATCTTACAACCAACGGTTTCCCCATTGAAAATAGTATGAATGAGTGCCTGGAGCTCTGACTGAACATCGGTAAGCTCAACGTAGGCACCACCCTCAATCTGATATCGGCACGGTAAGCGAGAAACTAAAGTCCTCAAAAACTGGAGTGCACTAGTAACGTGCTCTCTACTCTCAGTCAATTCTGACGCCAAAGTCTCTTCTATCTTTGCCTTGAAAACCAACTGTGTTCTCCAAGAGTAGATAGCCTCTTTGTCCTCTACATCTATGATTGCATCATATGCCATACTCAGGTGAGCAATCATAATCTCATCCCGGGGTCTACCAATTGCCAAGTCTTGCTCCTCATCTTGGAGACGTAGATGGAGTTCTCGTACATTGTACTGCAACTGATATAACTTTGTGAGCATAGAACGGCCTCTAGCAATGAACTCCTCCCATTCATCCAAACGCTTGCCATATGCAACTAAATGATTAAGTTGACCTTGCTCTACTGAAGGCTCAAGCATCGGCGGAGGTGTGGCGGTGACATCTGACCTATGTACAAGGCTAGAAATGTACAAACGAAGCTGTCTAATTTCAGCCTTGAGGGCTGCCTTATCTTCTCCGTCTTTCAGCATTCTATCCCTGGCACTGTCTGTAGCAACTTGTAAGAGATCAACCTGAGTCTAGCGTGTGCTACGACCAAGGTTGACTGTGATGACTTCAAAATCCTGAGATTCTAACTCAGTCAAGCTCTTCCCCTGTGGAGGTATAGCAGTCTCAACGACAATCTCCATATCAGTATTCCTTTGTACGTGGACCATGTTCTTGATCCTCTTGTCTGGTGCATCTTGGTAAACCTGATCAAAATCTAAATGATTGAGCACATAGGATGGCTGCCTCCTCTTCCTTCCTAGCTGAACTTCGATCCAAGACTGGTCTCGGCTAATGCTACTAGAAGGGTCTGTACTAGCAATAGGAGGTACTGGCGAGAGTGAATATACAGAAGAGCTACTGTGAGATGGTGAGTCTAAGTCCAATTCGATATGAATTGGGACTGGTGACTGCTCTGGAACTGGTGTAGGAACTTGAGGCTGAATCTTAGGCACTGGTGGGCTTTGAACTGTCCTCTGAACTGGCTCTGTAATAGGCTGAGTAACAAGCTCCGTGTGTGTGTTGGTGACAAGCGCCTTACCCTTTGAATTGTTTGGCGCTTGATTCTTCTTGGGAGGATTACTCCTCTTTTTTTGCTTGGGTTTTGATGAGGAAGGTAGCGAAGGATCCACCGCTGGCGGCTCTGCTCTGGGCATACTTACCCTCCTGGTCTTCTTGCTGTCGAGGTAAAGTATACTGTTTTGAATGACTCTACTTGACCTATCCTTTACTGTTGCGTATTCCTTGGCATACCAATCAACTACTGGCAACGACTGTGTGTCAACTTGCTCTCTGAAAAACTGAGGAAGAACTTCTCCCTCATCATCTAATAAACCTCCCACATCTTCTGCCAAGAAAACAAAAATCTATGAGAGAGAGAAGTGGCCATAGCTACATTTGCAAACCTCGAAGTCATCCACACAATTTTCCCAATAATCCTCCATAGAAGGCTTATGAAATGCGCGACCACCGAGGCGAGCTGTGTAATGACCGTAAAGATC
The DNA here is from genome assembly GCA_007258455.2 of Sequoia sempervirens. Taxonomy (NCBI): domain Eukaryota; kingdom Viridiplantae; phylum Streptophyta; class Pinopsida; order Cupressales; family Cupressaceae; genus Sequoia; species Sequoia sempervirens. Next base: position 28,459 of record VDFB02331266.1, read on the forward strand.
ATAGTCATGAGCCTCAACAAGATACTTGAGGTGATACCTCTCGATCTCTTGTCCTACAGTCTTAGCATCAACAGTTGACTTGCACCAATACATACCAAACTGAAAAGGAAAATTGGCAGATAGTTTGTGTTTGTGGCACAAAAGACGATGAACATCATGCAACTGCCTTAGGAACTCCAAGAAAACTGTCTTATCCGAAAAATAACGTGGAAGCATAGCTAGATTTCCTATAAACCCATATACTCAGATGTAGGTGTATGTCGGGAATTGAATAAATCAATCTGCCCAACCATCCATTGCTGCTCTAGCAACTGCCGAGATACGAATTTGCAACTCCCGGTCCAAATTCCTCACTGTGCAAGTCAGAAAAGCCTCATGAACACGCTTGAAATGACGTTCAACCTTGGTGAACTCAAGCTGATCATAATAATGATAGACTTTCTGAACACTGAGAATGCCCATGGTGTTAAGTCCTCGGAATTGACCCTAATAAGCAATCAAGTACACGAGATACAAACACATGTGAAACTCATGGGCAACCAAGAAACCGGTGATCTGCTTGTGGATAATATCGCTGATGAAGGATGCCTAGTCATAATGCTCCTGCCCAGATATGATGCAACCAATAATGTAATACATCCAAGGCTGGAAAGCATTAGCATGTGGCTGACCTGAGACACGACTCAAGAGTGTGAATAGAATCGCGTATTCATCCTTGTACTTGTTGGAAATATTGTCATTGATGTCAAACATGAAATGAAAAGATCATTAAAGAAAAGTTGAAGGAAGATTTATAAGAAGCATAAAATAAAAAGGAAACTAAGTGAAGGAGATCAGATCAAACATAAGTATAATAAGAGCATGGTTAAGTGTTGAAGTTATTGGTGTCAAGATAAAGAATAATTATGAAAAGGCAACTCAGATCGAACTAAGGTTGAGAAAAATCATAGACAATGGAGATCTAATGTCAAAAGCAGTAGTAAGCAGATTTAAAAGAACAATGTCTAGTCAGCGATATCTATAGATGATTCCATAATATAATATTGGGAATGAAGCCATATCTGAAGAACATATTTGGGCGAACTATAAAGTATTTGACATACTTGATGGATGTTGAATTAGCAACTCATTTTTAGCATTCAAATCAAATATAATGATATAGCATCGAATGTGTAATTCTCAAATCTGTGAAAGATGGAGTATAGTCGTATTAGTCTGGAGCAGTTCGATGAGTCTAAAAGATGGTGATTAAGTTTGTAATGCAGATCGATAACTTGTACATTCTGGAGGTTGTACATATGTCTTGGAAGAGCCGATAATTGTTGTATCTGTGCAAACATCAAAGGTCTCATTTTGGTAAGCATGGAAGTTGATATTCTCATTATCGTTCTGAACTATAAGAGTCAGGAAATTTCATAAATTAAGCCGGAAAAATTAAGAGATGAAGTTACACCATACCTGGATGTATAGCGATCACAAATAAAATAATATACATAGTTTATGTGTGACTATTGAATATCTAATTTCAAGTCTATCACTCTGAGTGTTATCATTGCCGCCGAATTAAGAAAACAAATATGGGCCACTTCAAGTATACTGGAGATCATCGGATATATTTCAAGATACGGTGATTACTAATCCAACGATTACACATGAAAGCATCGCTATGTTGTTAAAGACTTGTCAAAGATAAATTAACAATTTGTTTAGCAAGTATTACGATTTAGTAAATAGACACAAGAATCGTGTTTTTGGTCAACGCATTTTGAAAGGTCGTGGTAATCCCAAAGAAACGCGATTATTGAATGTACGTGTTCTATCTAAAGGAACGTCGCTTCTTAAAGAATCTCTTGGAGACGTGACTTCTAAAATTCACCTGGTGAGTCTCTTCATTCAAACGTGCTTTCTCGAAAGATTTCTAAAAGGTTGTCTTTCTTCATGAGACGTCTCTCCAAGACAAGATATCTCTATAGGCAGACGTATCTCTTCTATTCTGATTTGATTGGGTGTACTCATGTGTTGAAAGTCACAAACATTTGGTGTCTGAAGATTATGAAAAATCTGTTTATTAAAGGAGTAACAAAGACAAACTAAAATCTTTAAGACAGAAATTCAAGTTAATGAAAGGGTATGAATGAATGTTGAAAAGGAAAGGTTATGATATTTCATCAA
>VDFB02331268.1:0-99504 GCA_007258455.2 Sequoia sempervirens
TCATCTTTTAATATTATTTATTTAATATAATAATCATTAAAGTTAATTATTTTACCTCATCTATTTATTGTATTAAATATATTAACATTTATTTTTAATATTAGTGGTGATATATGATGAGTCACACACAAAATATTCACTCACACATACAATTGTTGACATCCAAAACTGTAATCTACCTTAAATAATAACTATGAAATAATCATGTGATTTGTCAAGACTTCTATGACAAATAAAGTTGGCCTCACATAAGGCTTGAATGGAAAGATCAAGATAGATTATCTATTAATTGCTTAATATCACAACGGTTAACATTGATAATTTTATTTTACCGAATAGTTGTATTAAATATGGCAGCATTGCCTCTCAATGTTACCTATTTAATCTCACAACCATTAAAACTAATAAATTTGGCTTGTGCTTCCTATATTGGTTATTCTCTTACTACCAAAATGTTGTCCAATAACTATTGGAATAATATTGTTGAAAGGGTTCAACGTAAACTTGTTGATTTGAAAGGTAAGATTCTTTGTCAAGTAGGTAATTCTTTTCTCTTCAAATCCTCCCTTCAAAATTTTTTATTTTTATTTTCTATCTTTGTTTAAAATTGTTGTGGCCGTGGTTGAGAAAGTTGAAAAAATAAATTGAATTTTCTTTGGGCTGAAGTGTAGGATAGAAACAGAATCTCCTTTGTCTTTGTAAACTAAAGAGCCTTGGTGGCTTAGGCCTTTGAAGACTAATGTGGTTCAATAAATCTTTCATCACAAAATATGGCTAGAATTTTATAGCTACCAATAATGAATGGGTTCATGTCATTTGTGCTAATTACCTTGACAATAGTCACCCTTGTTGTTTCCTCTCCTCTACTGCCTTGCCCTTGGCCTCTATTATTTAGAACCAAATTATGAAAACCTGTAATGTCCTAAAAAAAAGGGGATTGGTTGGAGTGTGGGGATTGGTAGATTTATGAATTTTTGGTATGACAAGTGGGTTGAGGGCCGGCTCTCTTTTTATGACCAAGGGTTGGTTTCTCTTAGGGAACCCCTCTCCTTCCTATTTGGCACCAAGCTCTATGTGCCTATAAACTGAAATGGCCAATATATTTAATGGAAATATTTTGAGTATCTGCTTGGAACAAGCAATCATAGCACATGTGATCAACTCAATTGGAAAGGCTTGATGGATCACCTACATAATTTTATTAGTTCTTGCTACCTTTTTGGGATTGATTGGAATGATTTTTTTGTTGACTTCCCAACCTATTAAAGGGATTCTCTATTAAAACTACCTACACTCTCAATGTCAACTATAAAGATGATGTTGGGTTCAATTAGAATTTGGTTTGGAAAAACAAGGTTCTTCCTAAAGTTAGTTATTTTTGGTGGGTATCCATGGATAATAAGATCCTTACCATTGACAACTTAAACCATTAGGGACTCCAACTTGTTAACAAATGTAGCCTTTGTATCAACATGGAAGAAATAGTTGATTGTATCCTCCATTATTCTTTTTCTAAAGAGGTTTGGGAGGAGGTTTTAACCCTCATTTTTATTCCTTGCTCTTTCCCCCTCCATCTCAAGGATTTTATTAAATCTTGGTTTTTAGGATCTCATTTCAAACATCCTGTTATTTGTGAAATTTGGAAAGAAACTCTTTGTCTTGTCTCTTGGTAGTTGTGGAAAGAACACATAAGAACCTGTAACTCATGGAGAGAGAAACAAGCACAATGAACAATCTAAATATGTATTTAGATGACCCAAAATACAATGATGAGAAAGCCTTGCATATATAGGAAATTATGCACCTATCATGTGGATTGACAAGTATCTCATGATGTAGCATAGATAAGAAGACATGTGTCCTATAGGTATCAACCTTTTGATCACTTACAATGTGCAAAACAACAACCTATTTGAACAACTCATCAACTTTGGTGACAAGTGTTGAATGACTACAAAAGTGTCCTTTGAGGTGAGATGGAAAGTCTTCTAACCTCAAAAGGTATGCACATGAGGCTTACCAAATAAATTGATAACCTCTAGAAGCCTAAAAATTACACATTTAGTTAGATAAGATGTTATCTAACCTCATCAACCTAAGTAAACTTAAGCTATAGTGGATAAATAAATTATTCACTCTAACAACCCCCTTAAGTGATACTTTGGGAGATGAAAAAAGTAAAAATAGATACAAATAAATGGGTCCTAGCTACAAGAATTGGTGAGGTACCGATGTACAATGTAATCTCTCACAAATGGAGAAAAAAAGAGAAAACCAAATGGGAACAAAAATACTCTCCAAAAAAGAGAAAGAGGAGGATAAGACCTCCTAAAAAGATGTTCGTTTATGATGGGAACATGATGATGAAGAACTCCTGAAGCATGTCAAATTTTTAAACTTTGTCGAAGATAAACTGGTATTTTACTAGAATCAAGAAACTTCTAAGAAATGTAGATCAAGGTTAGAGATACAAAATACTACATGAGTGAACATATGAACACTACTCAATTTTGAATAAACAAAGGAAATCAAACTTTGTGAAGTTGAATACAGATATTACTATGATTCAAAGTAATAGAATCTCAAAAAATATGATCCAGTAAAATAATCCCCCATATGAGAGATCAATATATGTGTAGTGTATAAAAAAGTGTACCTTTACATTTTCACACTTGTTTGGGCCCTCCTAATTAAAATGGACTTAATAACGTCTTAATTTAGTGTTGAAAAATGTATCCCTTTACATTTTCACACTTTTTTGGGCCCTCTAAATTAAATTGGACTTAATTATTCCTTAATAAGCCCTATTATTCATTTACAAGCCTAATTAATTATATTTTCCAAAGGGAAAACTTGATAATAATTAATGCCAATACATAAAAGTTTACCTTGAGCAATGTGTGTTCTAAGAATAAGGATTTGGGACCCATTTTCCCATGGGTGAATGGGTCATCCCTAGGCCTTTGAACCTAAATTTAGAATATGATTTTCATGGTTTTTTAATGTCCCTAAATCCATATTTCAATGTCAATTGGTAATATTTGAATTTTGGGAAATTAAGGATACATGTATACCTATAAATACAATGTTATTTTCTACATTTCCACTAGACTTTCATGAGCATCTTCAAGAGATTTACAATATAACTTCAAGAGAAATTTCACAAGAAAAAATCGATGATCAAGAGCATTCAAAAACAGATATATTAGAGATTTATTGTAGTATTCAAGATCTAATCATCATGTCAAAATCTTCTTACATCATGCATGTTTTTGGAGCTAACATTGTGATGTAGGTTTCAAGATTAAGTTCAAGCATTCAAGCATCAACTCAAGTCATCAAGATCCATATCCGATTCAACCATTTCATACAAGTTGTAAACCATCCAATAACTATATTATCAAGTTTTAAATTCAACAGTTTGTTGAGTGGTAACATAGCATTGTTCATTCTTCATTCCCTCTTTCATGCTTTATTCAATTCAAGGTTTCATTACTCAAATAGGGTTTGACCAAGGCAAACCCCCATTCACCAAAAACAAACAATTTTTCTCTCTTGTGTGTGATTGTAGATTTAGGTTGTAATGAAACCCCTAAAATTTTCATGTTCCATCTCCAAATCCTGCTTAATTTTGAGTTAAATTTATATTTGAGGGCTTAGGGTTTTGTCTCTTATCACTATTAACCCCTTAAGTTTTTATCCTCACTGATGTTTTAATTCTTTGTTGACCCTTGCTGCTGATTCTTGGCCTTTTAAGTCATATCTTGTGCCATCAAAACCCATGAAATAACCAACCATTTGGTCTTGTTTTACCATTGTCATATGTTGGGCCATTATTTTAATTCTTCCTAAGTTGGGCTTAATATTTCCTAGTAAAATTAATTGAGCCTTAAGTAATTTATCTCATGGGTTGTTGTCTAACCAAGCTAGTCAGGTCCCTCTTTTAAGATTAACAATTTTGGCATGTGCAAATATGAGGATCCCTGGTGACCATTTGATTGATACAAACAAATTTCCACCATTCACTTCACACCTGTTCCATTTCATTTCCTATTATTTTATTCTCATGGGCTTATAGGCATAAGCCACGTGTCCTATACATTGGCAGGCCCAATGTCTTTGTTAAGGCATGCAGGTGATTTTAAGAGGAAATCAATGGTGGTCATTAAATGATGTGGTCGCATTTGGGACATTCCCCGTGCACCTGCTTGTTTTTCTTGGAAGTAATGGAGCAAGGGTGAGTATTAATTAAATATTTCAACATGGGGCATAAAGAATAAAGTGTGTGCTAATAAAAAAGAGATAATCCATGTGTTTCAAGATCTTTTAATCTAGTTTGTTGATGGTGTAAGAGGAGTTAAGCTGCGGGAAATGGTTTTTAATTAAGGTGTGTATATGTAGAAGCTGAGAGATTTAATATTAGCCATTCCCCATCTCCCCATTGATGAAAATTGCACATGGGTTAGACTCATGGGGGTGAGGGGAAGAAGACATGTAGATCTTGGCTGTAGTGAAAAAGAAATGGTGGAGCCCCCATACCACTAGCAAGTGGTTCCACGTGGCTTTATGTCATTTGGTGAATATTGTGTTTGTGTACAGTTAAATATTTCAAATCAAGCTGACTAAATTTGGATCATCCATTAGCTAACACACTTACATTTGATCAATGGATTCCATTCAAAACTCAGACTGAGGTCAAGTGAGTCATTCTGGTTCACATGAGTGAGCCTTAATAGTTGAAAGGATGCCAAGCTACCAAAGTAGGAGGTTGCATAGTTATTAATACCTATCTTGAAAGCATAATTCGGCATTGTGAAGGATATTATACACACTTAATGAGATCATGTTGTGGTTTTTTAGTATTTTTTAGGTCGGAGCTAAGGTTGTCAATCTATGAAGAGAACTAGTAAATGAATTATTTCCCTTCCATATGAATTGTTGATAAATTATGGTTTCCCGGATCTTTGATTCAATTAGGGTTTTCTTGGTTTAGCATTTTAAGGTTTGATGTTCATAAAAGAGAATTTGTTAGTTTTGCATTTTCATACTTCATGTTAAACCCTTATATAAGCCATACGTCTTGTTCTAAGAAACTAGAAACCCTATTTTGTAATACCTTGTACCATGGCTCCCAAAGCACAAGGTCAAAGGAATCCTCATCTAAAGGGGAAGCTTTTTCTCCCAAGAGGCCTTTAAGTAAAGACCTTACTAAACAATTGCCACCCTCAACTAGTGAAAAACCTAAGGGTCAACTGCTTCTTTGAGGTATGCAGATAGTCAAGGGTTTGTTGAGAAAAATAGTTATATTAAGGATGCTAAATTACCTTATACTAGGTGGGAATTATTCTATGGTTGGTTCAAGAATAGAAACATGGGTATTCCAGTGGGTAACCCTTGGAATTGTGACCTGGGGAAGTTGATTGTATCCAATTTATACATGGATGTTGATTTGCTTAAAGCAGTGGCCACCAATTATGACCCAGTTACAAGAACTATAAGGACATAACATATGATGGGAAGGAAATGGTCAAAATTACCAAGGAAGAATTGGCTCATTTTTTCAAACTCACTAGGTGGAGTGGTGAAATGCCTAAAATTAATGAGAATGCTCTTAAGGAGGAATATGATAAAACTAAGATTGCATTCAAAGTCCACATATTTCCAAGGTATCCAGTAGAAATTGCAGACTGTAGGATTACAATCAAGCAATATGATAAGGAACCTTTCCCTGTTAGTTATTTTATTTCCTACTTCCAAAATACCTTTTACTCCATTTGTCAAATAATTGGTTATGATCCCTTCACAGGAATGCCTATGGAATGGATGTACATGGCATCCCATATTCAACACCCCTAATATTGCACAATGTAAAATTATGTGAGGTTTCTTTTAGAAAGAATTTATGAAGGTTTGATAGGGTTAAGGAAAGGTGAGTTGGGAGTAAGGTTTAGCTGGTACTCATTGTTGATGAATATGTTTTTGTTCAAAGGTGCACCTTACTTTAGGAAGAATATGACTTTGGATATGAAGGAGGGTAACTTGGATTTTCCTGTGAAATGTTGGATAACTTTTTTGGACAAAGATGACATGACATATGATTATGTGAAATTTTTGAACTTGTTTTCTTTAGAATTGAAAAGGGCCTTGGTTGTGAGTATACCTAGAATTCCCATAGCCCTACACAACTTTTTGAGACCCAAGGAAAGAAGGCCTTAGGTGGGAGTTGATCATAATTGGGGAGATGTCATCCCATATCATGATTATAGTATTTTAAGAGTGTATGGTTCCATGGTTGCACCTCACCTACTACCAAGATTTTTATCGAAGAGAATTAGTTTCCTTGAGGTGATGTGGCAATTAGGAAGTGTAGAAAATGAACATCTATTGAATCAAGGAAAGGAACATTCTTTCCTTTGTACACATGGTTTTTTTTAATTTTTTAATGACAAAAGGAGGTTGGAATAATATACTTGATATACTCAAGGCCTACCACATGCAAATATTAGTGGAGAGTGTTAGATATGATCTTGAAGGTTTCATGGCCTGGTTGAAGGAAAGGAATAAGAGTTACAAATTTGTGCACATTTTCCCATATCCAGAGGATGTGATAAGAAATGTGCTTGACCTTTTGAAACAAGAAAACAAAAAAGCAATGTGGATTTCCTTCAATAAGATGCAAAGAAAGATAAAGCAAGAGGAACCTGACTTCAATGTTCTCCTAGAGATTGAAAATGTAATGCAAAAGGTGGAACATGTCTCGCATAATTTTGAGACAATAGTGGGCCACCTTGAAACTAAAGGGGTGATAAGTAAGGATAAGGGGAAAGCCCCCACTGAAAAAGAGCAGGGTGGGGGAGAAGTCCCTACTTTGGAAAAGAAATCTACATCTCAAGCCCCTGAAGAACCAAGAATAAATTTCTCTGTAAGGAGAAGGAATAAGGCAAAGAAAAATGATGCAACTCCTACTCTCTCCCAGCAAGAGGAGAAAAATCCTCCTCCTATGCCACAAGTTCCACCACCATCTCCTCCAAGGCCAACAAAACCTGAAATTATGGAGATTGATGTTCCACCAAAGAGTACATCACCACCAAAAGAACCACCACTGAAGAAGTAGAAGGTTGAAGTAACTTATTTGGTGGAATACGTTGATGATGACATTTGGGTATCTGAGCAGGAGATACAACAAGGGACACCTTTTACACTAGCAATGAGGGTGACACAACAATTAGGTATGAGATTGAGTATAGCTGATCTCACTGGGCTCAATGGAAAAGATGATATGCAGGTGGAAGCATGCACAATTTTTTTTGATGATGACTCATTTGTAAAGTCTCAAGCCTTTATGGAATTTGCATACAGAACTAAGAGAGATGAATATGCCAATAGTCTGGCCATAGAAAGAAGTTTGCATTGAGAAATTCCTGATGCCACCATCTAGTTAAAGGTTTTGAATGAAATGAGAGCTAAGTTCCAAAGGATGACTGCAAAGGAAGGAAGATAATTAGTGAGAAATAGTGGTATTTTATTACTTCTGGAATGGGATTTAGCTTCTGCCATAGCCTTTGATACAATAAAGAGATGTGATAGGCCCCTCTAAAATTTATAAGAAGAGGCTACAATTGCACTACAAGGGTCTGTCTTCAATGAACAATGGGACACATTGGCTATCTAGTCTCTAGCCCCAAGTAAAGGAAGCCTGGCATTGCTAAGGTTGCACCTAACTACAGTGGAGGACTAATAATAAAGAGGGTGTCAGAAACATCATCTCTAGAGGCATCGAACATCTCAGTACATGTTGCACAATTCACAAGGGCCACTGTAGAATCTATAACTATAGAAAAGGATAAGAGCGACACATAATACAATATTTTTTTGGTTAGAAATGGAAATATTAAGCAACATAATATGCAGTTGCAGACAAAGATAACATTATTGGAGGATAAGTTGTAGAGTTTGCAACCCAGAAAGCACAAGCAGACTGATGTTGACTCCCCTACTACTTCACAAGAAGTTGTACTCCCAAAATTTACCACTAAAGTAAGTTCTTCATGAGAAATCATTCCATACATCATGGGAAGTGTTCACATTTCAATAGTGGAGTTGAGTACATCAGAAAGGCCACATGTTAAAGAACATATCAACAAGGAGGAGTTGCTCAAGCAACTAACTAAATATAAGGAGAAGTGTGATAATCATGATAAGGATATTTTTAGTAGAAACATGAATATTTCCACTATAGTATTGGAGCATTTGAACAAAATAGTGAATAATAGATTGAAAAGCATTCACTATAGCTATTCATCCATGTTGGCCACTACTAAAAAAATTGACAATGACAGGGAAAGAGCTATTCCACTTATGGAAATATGGATACCTAGGATGAGGGAGTTGATATTGATGTCAATTGGAGATAGGTATGATGCCAACCCGCTTGAAAATTTTAAGCCCACTGTTACTCTTGTAGGTAAGATAGAGGGGTGCAGGGGAAATATTGAATCTTTGGAGAATAAAATTAAATAGTTGGTGAAATCCTTTCATGAATCACATCATGTCCTCCTTCCATCCATTCTAAGGGATGATGGTAGCATAAAAACCCTATAGGAGTGGAAAGATGAAATCGATAAAGATATTTCAGATCAGGCAGTTTCAATTTGTCAAAAATATGATATGGACACACTAAAGAGAACTATGGATATGTTGGCTCATGCAAAGACTATCTTGCTGGAATTCGACAAGGAGGCTAACCAAATTGTCACCAAGTATGTGGCATATAGAGAAAGGGTTGATGAAGTCATGGATTTCGACTAGCCCACTTAAGAGGAATTTCTAGCATGGAGAGGTAGATACTTGGAGGGAGTGGCGGATTAATATGAAATGGAAAAGTGGTGAATTGAAATATTTATTTTGAAGTCTGCAATCATGATGAATAATGAATAAGTGAAAATGCACTACATAGCCCTTATTTAATACAAATTAGGCTTTTGATAAAGTATAGAAAATTTAGTGCATTTTCTTCAAATTGAATTGATGAAAAGGCTGTAGATGTGGACACATTCTTTGTCCTTCCTTTTTTGTTTCTTTCATGCTTTCTTCCTTTCACTTTGTGTGTGTGGGAACAAATTTTCAGGTAATTTCTTGAAGATACCTTTTTGAAAATTGGACCAGATCTCCAACAACAAATCAAGACCACTTTTATTTTACACATTTTTCCCACCTCTTGGGAATGCAGAGTAACTAAAAAGGGGAATCTTTGTTATAGTGATACAATAGGGTATTGACATGTGTACTTTTTGTCTTGAGGCTTGTTTTGCACCTTCATTTATATAAGAAGGAATAAAGGGGCCAAAAAGTAGGGGTTCATTATTTTACAATCCACACTATGAATTGTAAAAGGAATATCAAGCATGTTTTAAGTTTCATCTTAAGTTCAAAGTCTTTTGTTATGTATGTAATTCTGATAACAATATAGCAAATACAATACTAAGTGATACCAATTTCATGGCTATTGTCTCTCCTTTGTACTCATTTTATGAGTTATGTACGAAAATGATCAAGGATTATTTTGTTCATCTCTACTATTTCTCAATGGATGTTTAATTTCATTCCTACTTATTAATTCAATGAATTAATGAAAATGTTTGGATAATATTGTTAACTTGTAGGAATTAGGTGCTAGGATATTTGTAAGCAATAATGATCATGAATGTAACGTGGGAGTAATGTTATGTAGTGTTTGTTGAGATTGTATGTTGCTATTGTTGAGATATTGTTTGGTTGCATAGGTTAATATTGACTTTGTATTTGGGATAATCCACTAGTTCATGCAAAGTATTCATAATTTATTTTTCGAGTTCATTCATCAGCTAATCACCTTTTATTTACAAACTTTCAAATAGTACCACTGTAGTTGTTTTGTGTTGAGTTCTATTTTTCTCATGCTCCAAGTGTAGGATATCAATAAACGAGTTGCCAACTTATTTGATGTATTATGTTGTTGAGTAATTTTATGAGAATTATCTGTTATTGACAATGTATTTGAGTAGTAGTCATATAAATTCCTAAGTATACATTGTGGGATCACCCTCTAGGTTTCACAGAGCCCAAAGTGTAGGAGTAGAAGTTTTGTAGTTTTTACTTGTTCATTGCCCAATCCCTTTGGAGTACTAAGTATTGGAAATGGAAAAGTCCATAGGAATTTCTAAAGATCATTTTGGTTCTTAAAAATCAATTGAAAAATTGTCAACTCCACTGAGGACTAGGTAAGTCCAAAGTATCTAGTTTAGATCTAGTACCATCAGAGTCTAGTATTTTATTATATTATTCTTTAGATTTAAAGAATAATTGGTTTAAATTTTGTTGCAATAGTGACATCAAACCCAGTCTTATGTGTCAAGTCCTAGTTCATTCGATCACCTTGTGTTGGGTTATGTTTAAAATATTTTTTGAGGTTACAAGTACAAAGTAAAAGTGCAATCACTTTCTATTTCCTAGCATTCTGGGTGGAGACTCTGAAGTCTCTAATACCAGTATAAAGATAAATTTTCAAAAGAAACATAAGAAGAAGGATTCTGACATATTTGATATCATGAAGAAGACTAGAAGTTATGCAAAGAAGCATCCTGAGCAGAAGGAAAATTTTGAACCTGCAAAAGAGAAGCAACCTACCTAGGTTAACAAAAGTGTTGAATCAAGTAAGTTTGTTGATTCGCCTATTGATGCATCTCCTACCTTTAATATTGAAGTAATTAGTTCAAATATCCAAGAAAAGGCACATGAAGTTTAAGTTTCTAACATAAACCAAGGAAGTTTTCTTGTTGAGCAAGTGTTTGATAACAAACTTAAAATTTCAAGTGAGGAGGATAGGTAGGAGTTTTGGGGTAAGAATAAGAAGTTCTCAGAGTCTTTAACCCCTAGTGTTGGATCCATTTTTAATGGAAAAAAATTTAATCCAAGAGGTGTCTCCTAATGTAGAAGTGCACCTTTCTCTTGAGGAAGATCCCATTGATCAACCCTACTATACTCCTACACCAAGTGATCTTAGAGATGTTTTATAAAATGAAGAAGAAATAGAAAAATAAATGCACAAGCTTTAGAAGATGAATAACTGAGGCTTAAGAAAGAAGAATAGAATAGAATGAGGGTGTTGAAGGAGAAGGAAGATAGGATTAGAGCTAAACAACTTGAGAGAGATGCTTGGAAACAAATATTAGAGAAGATGAGAGAAGATGTTGATAGGTGGAAGGCCTTTGAAGAAAATATCTCCAAGTTGGTCGCCAAGATTACCCCTACAATGGGAACCTCTATTGAAAAGACCTATACCACATCTGTTTCAACTACCAGAGCCTTTGATCCTTCTACTAATGTTAAGAAAACATTATTCGTAGATTATGGGAAGAAGCCCATTGATCAGCCAAAGAAAAAAACCTTCAACACTAGCACCACTACCCATACTTCATCTATTGAAACCCCCACACATAATTCCAAAATTGATCCTACTCCATCCACTACACCTCCAAATCCTAAGATATTGAAGTTGTAGTTGGAGAATGATAAACTGCAAGAAGATTTGAAGAAAGTTGAGATAGAAGCTTCTAATGCAGAAATAGTTAGGAAGATTTATTTTCTTAAGATGTCCACACCCACTCTAGAGGCTTCAAGCTCTAGACATACTAGTAGTGCATCAAAAAAGAAGAAGTCTAAAGGAAATAATACTAGTGGAAGTTATAGTTGGGATCAGGGTGGCAGAGGTGGAGGTAGTAATAAGAATAAGAATTCTTATTTTGAAGATGATGGAGACAAGAAAGGAGGTGGTAGTGATGAATGTAGAAAGGGTAAGGATAGAAATAAATCTAACAACAAAAGAGATGATGAGAAAAGAGATGCTCATAGAGATAAACATACTAGGAAACCACTCCAAGTAGATAGATAACAACAATTGTGTTTCACTCAAATACCTGGGTATGCCAGCTCATCTCTTAAAGATTTATGACCTCCTCTAGTCAGATTTGCTAGAAACAATGCTCTGAGTGGTGAAGACCATCTTAAAGAATTTTCCAATGTTATGGATGATTTTGAGGTAGAGGTAGAGGATGTTATGATGAAATTGTTTATGCAGTATCTCATTGAAGATGTTCAAGAGTGGTATACAATTTTTCCTACCAAGAGCATTGGCTCTTGGGAGGAATTCAAAAGGATATTTAGAGAGCGATATGGTGACAAGATTGATTCAATTTTTTTATTGAATCAATTTAAAAACATTACTAAAGGTTCTAATGAGTTTGTGGTTGAGTTTAATACAAGGTTCCAAAAGGCTAGAAAGAGGTTTCCTGCTCATATATAATTGAATGAAAATGTGTGTTTAGTAAACTACTACAATACCTCTGATACAAAAATGAGCTTCTGCTTGTTGGATAAGAATCCTCAGACATTGAGGGAAGCTTACAAGATGTTAGAACATATTGAGAATATCAGTAGAGCAACTGGTAAAGTTGGTAGAAGAGATGATGCAAAGATCCTCATAAGTCCAAAGAAGAAAGATAAAAGTTTGAGTATTAAGGGGGGCACTCTTGAGGATAAGATTGATAATTTTATGAAAACTATAAATGATAAAATTGTGAGACAAGAAAAAGCTCAGCGAAAAAATTATCAAAGGAATGAAAGACCTCCTCAATTGCAGGATCATCCATATAATACCAATTGGTATAATGGGAAGCCTGTTCCTAATAATGAAAGAAATTCCTAGAATAAGGTCCCATTGGATCCTCTATAGAATAACTCAGGAAATTTTTTTGAATACACCCCTTGGTGCAGGGTTTTCCAAATGCCACATTCCCCTCAGTAGTGTGTGGTTTCATAGATGGTTGAGTTGGAAGAAGATCTACCTGAAGATAGTGATCAATCAAATGAGGAGGATATTGATATACTAATGGTTATGGGTGATTTTTATTTTGCTGATAGTGAATTATCTTCTAATATGGAGTCCTATGAAATGGATGTAGACAATCAAAGGAAAATTGTTGGTGCATATCATCAATAAGTTCTATCAAATGAGGATGTTGATGGTGATACCAAGGTATACAATTTGGAAGCAATCGAAGATGGTGTGTCACTGAGAAGGCCCTAATATGAGGAGATTGCAAAATATTCTATGGCCTTGGCCACCCAAGCTAGATTTTCCTATCATCTAAGGAATAGAATAGTCGATGGTGAAAAAAGTAGTCTTGCTAGTTTTTTCATTAAGGAGTAGAATTCCAAAAGCAAAGAGCATAAGCCTAATGGAAAAATAGAAGCATTCAAAGCTAAAGGAGGTAGGTGAGATAAAATTTGGGCTAAGAAAGTAGGTAAGCCAAAAGATATTGAAGAATCCAAATCCCTTACTACAAAGATAAAGACACGGAAGCAAAATCCTGAAATTACAAGGAAATTTTCCAAGCATAAGGCTAAGGTAACCAAAAATCAACAGAAGGAAAGTAGCACAAAACAAGGTATCCTCCCAATTGAATTACCCAAGTATACTCTTGTTGATATGTTTTAATTACTTAGCCAAGTAAAAGTATCTATGCCTTTTCTTGAAATGATGAGAATAGATGAACATAAAAAAAAGGTAGTAGCCCTTATCAATGGTGCTACTATAGCCTGTAATGATTTAAGGGTTCCCACTTCACCCAAACTGAGTGAAAAGGATAAGAAAGGCAAGGAAGTTGAGGGAGTTATCACGAAGATTCCCCATATCTTTCTAAGGAATTCAATAACTGCTTGTCCTTGGAAGATAGATCCATTTTTCCTCACTTTGATTTTTGGGGGAAATTTTATAAAAAATAATGCATTATTGACTCAGGAGCATCCAATAACATCATTCCAACTAAAATCATGGATGCATTAGGATTAAAAGTTGATAGCACTCATGGTAAGTTCTATGCCATGCATTTAAGAGAAGTCCCTATTATCAGTGTGATAATTGAACTTCCTTACAGATTAGCATCCTACCTAGACAAATAGTTTAAAATGAGTGTGGTGGTAGTGGATATCCCACCTAATTATGGAATGTTGTTATCTTAGAAATGGAGTGCATCTATGGGAGGTAGTATGCAATGTGAGATTTCTTATGCCACATTTCCCATTGATGGTAAGGACATTCAAGTGGTGCGAGAACCAAGGGTACCACATATGTTGGAGCATGCTCCTGAAGATGACACAATTATTTTCATAGAAACTAATATCAGTGATCTCAAGGTGGAAGAAGTACCAAGAGAAGTTGATAGATGCCCCGTACCTATAGAAAATGAGGTTTTGAGATTACCTGACAAGAATGGACTTTGGAAAATGTACTTTGATGGTATAAGTTCCAAAGAAGGGTCTAGTGCAGGGATATTATTGGCATCACTTAATAGTAGTACTTATAAATTATCTTTCATATTGTCTTTTGTCTACACGAATAATGTGGAAAAATATGAAGCATTATTACTAGGATTGAGATTGGCTGAGAAGCACAGAATAAAAAAGTTAATGGTAATTGGCAATTTTGTGCTTGTGATATCCTAACTAAGAGCCAAATATGCTTGCAAGAACAACAAACTGAAGCAATACAAAAACATTTTATTGGATTCCATTGAGCAGTTTGATGCTTTTGGAATTGATTAGATGGAAAGAGGACAAAACAAAGTAGTTGACTTTTGGAATTGACTAGATGGAAAGAGGACAAAACAAAGTAGTTGACTTACTTGTTTATCGTGTATGTATTGTAACTATGTGTGAGTACAAAATAAGAATACAACACAATCAATGAGACATTATATTAGATAATTCAACTACAATAATCAAATCAAAACAAGAAATATCTTAATGTCATCCCATTTTTCTCTATCTTCAAGGATTCATTAAATCATAATGGCTCTTAGATTGTATTTGCACTATGACTTGTTAGAATGACAACCTGAAGAATGAGAAGCTTGTAAATGTAAGAATCTAATCCTATACAAATGATTGATAAACTATAGGATAATGATGTTGTAGATGAAAATGCTATGAAAATGATGTAATTAAACTATTACAAACTAAGATACAACTAATAAAAAAGCCATGATTCTAAATGCTAATATGATTCTATTTCCTAAATGTTCAATGCTCAATGCTCTAATGCTCTAATATAATTTCTGCAGAGTAAGATTGCTCAAAGTTGGGATCCATTTGTTGTGGAAAGAAGATCTATTTATAGATTTTTAAAGGAATATTGTGATGTGGCAGCAAGCAACGGTTCAGATTTGATCTAGATAAATCAATGGTAGAGGATGAAGAATTTGGAGAGGATCAAGGAGAGTGTTTCTTTCAGCAAAACATTCTGCCAAGTGACTAGGAAGAATAAGTGGAAGAAGAGAGCCAAGCCTCTTAAGATTTTTCCAAAATTTGTTTGAGATAAAGCATAACTAAATATATTTGAAACTTTCAATTTTGTTGAGACAAAAGTTGTACACATGTGACCAAATTGAAAATTGGAATTATTCAGATTTGGTAAAAGGATATTAATTAAATAAAACAAACTATTGAATTTTTTTATTTAATTAAGATGGAAGAATTAGAATATGAACTATATAAATAAATATTTCTATTTATTTATAAGTAGATGAATTAAAAGGTCAATTAATTAAATATAATATATTTAATTAATTAGATTATTTCAGACCATTTTTAGTTGTATACATTTTGCCCCTCTTTGAAGTAATGTGTTTACATATTGCTTCAAAGAAAATTTTGTTGCACTAGTGTTAACAAAAAAAATTCAATATGTCCCAGACATTGATTTTCGAGTGATAATGGATATATGCCCCCTTGGGAGATAAATTGATGATTTTTTTTTGAATTTTTTGAATTTTGAATTTTTTTGGAAATTTTAAATTTTCTGATGATTTTGAAAATTTTATGATGATTTCACAATTTATCTCCTAAAAAATAATGTGGAACCTACCCCTTTGATGAATTAATTGATTAAGAACCCTTTTTGAAAAAAAAAAAAATCAATCCCGCTTAATTACCACTAAAATTACCCCTTTAAAAAGGTGAAAAGTTGTGATTTAAAACTCATTTGAGTCATTTGCATTTTGAAAGTTTGAGTGAGTGAGTGATTTTGAGAAAATTTTGCTAGATCCTAAGCATTTTCCCTCTTCACGTGTTGGAGCATACCTTTGTATCACATCAACTTTTTTATCATGACAAGATTCCTCACACAATGAATCCCATTTGTACTCATTTGAATTGGTTTCATATGTAGCTTGTAGCTATAATATTTGTTCACAAATTTGTTGTTTTGTTTCCTCTTTGGTTTCTTCTCTATATCCCAGTCCAGTCTTGTCCCTTGGATTGAGTGTGATAGGTTTGATAGGTTCAACAATGCCTTCTCTCCTTTTGTTGATAAGGCCTTGTCCTTCATACCCCATCTTCTCTAAGATTTTTTTCCCTTTTCCATATTGATCTATTTGTATGCTAGAGGTTGTTGATGTAGATGCTTCCTCATCTTTGTAGAGCCAATTGAGAACAACCTTATCTTTGGATTTGACAACTAAAGTACCTACCTTTATAAATTTACCATCAAAGAGTGTGGTAGGTTGTGATGATTGTTGTGTTGATGTAGATGGCTATCCATAGGGTCTTGGAGAAGGCAACAATTGTGAAAGACACAAGGATTGCTCTAGTGAATATTCATCCATACCTTTGTCTTTTAACTGGATCTTTTTCTCAAATTACTTTAATACAGAGTTTAGTTGACTTTCCTTGTTTGATGGAGTAGAATCAACGACACCTTTATCTTTTGATTGGTCCTTTTTCTCAACCCATTTTGATACAACATTTATTTTCTTTCATTGCTTGATGAACTAGGAATGTTAGCTTCTCTGTTATGTGGCATAAAAGAATCTTGAACTGTTTTAAGCATGTGCAATATTGAGGGTTGTTGGAATCAGCTGAAATGGTTATTTCTTATCCATTGATAGGAAACTTCAAGCATTGGTGATATGTTGATGACACTACTTTAATTTCATGAATCCAAGGACGTCCCAAGAGTATATTGTATGTCAACTCCTTGTCTAACACTTGGTAAACTATATCCTTCACAATTGGTCCCACTTGGATTGGTAACATGATCAATCCTCGTGAAGATATCTCTTCATCATCATAGGCTTTTATTGTGATCTTCCTTCTAGCATCAATTGCATTCTTTGAATACCCCAGTGCATGGATAAGTTCTAAAGTATAGATATTTAAACCAACTCCACCATCTATTAGAACATGTTTGACCTAGTGTTTGTGAATCAAAACCTCAATGTGGAGGGGTGCATTATGTAGAAGGTTGAGTGATATGTCATCATTTTTGAAAATGAAAGCCAATGAGGTACAATCAAGTGTCCCACCATAGCCTAGAATTAGTCAACTTCCAGATTATTGGGTACTATGGTGGCTATGAGAGCTTGTTCTAAAATATCCGTGTGAGCTGGTGAAATGTTCAACAGTTCCAAAAAAGATATTTGAGTTGGGATTTTCTATAGTTGGGTATGTGCAAGATCATGATGGGCCAAAAAGTGGTGATATGTAAGTGATATGATGGCCCATGTGGCTAACAACTTTTTTCTACACAAAATTTATGAAATGAAAAGGGTTTTTAAAGGAGATTCTTAGCTTTACACCATTATAAATTATGCTTTACTTTCAATTTAATAAATAATTATTATTCATTTTCTATTTGAATTATGAGTAAAGTCCTAATTGATAGGCTGATTGAAAAACATTTATAGCTTTCAAACAATATCACATTTTTTGAATGTGAAACATGTGTCACATTCTATACTTTGCATACTATAGGATTAAAGAAAAAAAATGAATTTCATGAAGTTTCGACCAAGTTAAGGTGGTTAGACATATGAGTTTTTATATTTTTTAAAATTTGTAATAAAAAATTCATAATTAATTATTTATTGAGAAAAAAATTACAAAAAAATATGCATCACATCGGGACATGAGTCCCCTACTTATATCTAAAATATTATAAAAAAATATTATCATTTTATTGTGGTTAGGGTGGTTAGACAGACACCTACTTCTTATTTTCCCTTAAATTTAAGTACTACTGCATTGAAATTTCCAATTTTCACCAAATAGATTTTTTTTTTAAAAATAAACCTAGTAGTTTAGAAATTGCATTCAATTTTCTACATATTCTATTCTTACATATTTTTGAAATAATATAGATAACTTATTCAAATTTTTATGTCAAGTTTCCTAACTCTGATTTTTTTGATTTTTTTTCCACTTAAGGGCCTATTTTTTCCATGATGATCCTACACATACCCAATTGATCAACTATGTTGTATTGAGTTGATGGGGCAATAGTTGTTTTAGATGTAACTCCCTTCAATATTACTTTGGCTTTCCCCCTTGTGGTTGCATTGACTGGTTGGTACTCTTTATTTCTCTAATTTTAATGATGTTAATCTGGTTATCAATTGCAACAACGTTTGTGATAAGATTTATTGGTATAATGTCATTGATTTGATTTGATTTGGTGTTGATGTTAACATCATTGAATGAATATTCAGATATAACAATGTCTTTTTTTTTATTATCAGCTACAACCCTTGTTTGTATTAATTTCAGTGTTATGAGTTTTATCTTCAATGGTCACAAAAATGTGAAGGATAGTGGTCTCATAAACGTAGTTCACATTTTTTCCATTTCTGTTTGTAGAAGATGATTCTCCCTTTTCATAGTTTGGAAAAGGATTCTTCAATGATCCATGATCATTTTTCATTTGATGTCCTACAAATTGTCTTGTTATCAATCAAATCTTGTATTAAATGTTTCAATTGCCAACAATCCTTTGTTTTATAGCCTTTGTTTTGATGATAATCACAGAAATGTGCATCATTCCACCAAAATGGTTTAACTTGTGGATCCCAATTACGATATTCTTGTAATGTTATAAGTTTGGCTTCAAGAAGCTCCTTTAATATTGATTCCAATGACTGCCCCAAGGGTGTGAATTTCCTTAGATTTGATGGTTTTTGAAATGGTAGTGATTTAGATTCAACATTGTTTTGATTATTGTTTTGATTGTCAGTTTGATTGGTGTTTTGATTGTTGTTTTGATTGGTCTTGGTGGTAGTTGTTGTCAAGTTAAATATTGGTTTTGTATTTTGTGTTTCAACAGTAGCATCATTGTTATCAACATTTCTTTTTTTTGCCAAAACTTTGGTTTATCATTGTTGTTGCAGTGATTAGAGGAACTTGAATTATTTGTTCCTTCATTGTAAATTTTTAAAACTACTCTATTGACCAAGGATTCTTCGATTTCGAGTACATTTTCAATAATTTTCTCAAATGTGGGTGGACATTGTAATTCAAGTCTATAGCTCATCTCATCATTTAGACTGTCAATGAATAGTTTCATCTTTTCCTTTTTAGGTATGGAACGAGGATACCTTGCAAAAACTCTTCTCCATCTTTGTAAAAATATGAGAAATGATTCACCCTTTTTCTATTTTTTATTGCAAAGGTCTTTCATTTTTATCTCATGTTGGATGTTATAGGAGTATTGAGTGATAAACTTGTTGATGAGATCTTCAAAGGATCTAATTCTTGGTGGTAATTTAGAGAACCATTTCATACATTGTCCACCCAAACTTCATGGAAACAATCTCATCAAATATGTCTCTTCATGTGCAAACTCTAAGCTTATGGTTCGAAATTCCCTTACATGATCAAGAGGGTTAGTTTTCCTATTATATTTATCATACTTTGGGAATTCACAATGTTTAGGAAATGGTATCATGTTCACACTTTGATCAAAAGGATATGGGTAGATGTCTTATAACAAGTATCTTTTTGTAGTTCCTCTTTGCATATCTTGGAGTTGTTGCAAATTTTTCATTTAATATGTTAATGCAGCCACTAGATCTATGTTTGGTGGTTTAGTTTTAGTTCTTTTGGGTAATTCTTTCAGTCTATTAACATCAAAGTCCTTTAGAAGTTTCACACCTAGATCAGCTAGCATTAAAAGGTATTTTTCCCCATCTATTTCTAGAATTTTCTCCATGAATTTATAGAACTTAGGATCTTGTTGAATAGTTTGCATGTATTCCTTAGTTATTTCATCACTTTAATGTTGGTGGAATCTAGGGAATGCATTTTCTTCACCTTCATACATTGCAGTTTAATTTTCAATTTCCTTTCCTTTAAGTTTTTGCTTTTGTAATCTTGTTAAAATGGGCATACAAGTGTTATAGTTTTCACTAAAATTTGATCTTTGTTTGGAGGAGTTCTAAGGATAATAACTAAGCCAAATAGAATGACAAATTGTATTGATAAGACTAAGTTAAATCTGATTATAAAGCTTTATTTCATGATGGAGGATGACAAACCCTGATGATGAAACTCAACTTAATAATTAGACATATGTTTGATCATTTAGGCACCTTATCTAAGTAAATATTAGTTTAGTTTGAATAATTTCACTTGCAAAGGTCAATTTCTTCAAGTCTAAAGGCAGTGTTGTGACCAAGGAATGCTTTTGTTCTAACAGGAATCTTGAATTCTAATTTTAATTATCTGATAGATGGTAAATTTTTCTCTATAGTTTTAAATTTACTGGATGCACTAAAACAAAGGATGGATGTGCTAAAATAATGCACAAATGCGCTAAAATAAAGCCTGGATGTGCTAGACTACCCCCTATATGCACCAAAAAATGACTCAAATGAGCTAAAGGATGATGCAAATGCACTAGAAAATGGTATGGATGCGCTAAATTATGGTTCCGATGTGTTGGAAAAGGACTCAGATGTGCTAAAATAGGATATGGATACACTAGAAAATAAGTTAGATGCACCAGAATATGTTGGGTATGTAACATAATAGGTAATGTATGCGCTAAATTGGAAGTTTATCACTATTTTGATAGTTTGTCTGATTAATTTTCTTTTAATCAGTGAATCTAAATGTTCCCCGGGTATAAACTTTTGATCAATAATTCTTTTGTTTGATTGTCTTGTTTGTGAATTATTGGAATTAAGCACTTTAAATGGATGATTTCCTTGAAAATGACTTCACACACAACAAAAAGTTGTAAACAAGTCTATGAATTAAATATTGAGTGTGTGTTCAAGAATTTGGTGTGATTCCTTTGATTTCCACAGGTATAGAACAAGAGAAAATAGATCAAACACTTTTCTAATGTCAAGGGTCACTTAAAATACCATAGCCTGCATCTTAAAACTATGTTAGCTCACACAACCATGTCACCCCCTAGAGGGTGCCCATGTTTTTGCATTTCCTGGTTCTTAACCAAAGTCGAATCCTCCACTTTTTTCCAAGGATTCTTGATAGTTATATGGTGAGTGTCTTCAGGGAAGATTCTTCCCTCCCCTTGCACTTTGATGTAGATAACTTTTAGAGATTGACTCAGCTAGCTTCTATACTTAAAGTTTGTAGAAGGGTTTTTGTTCAATGGGGAAAATAGATAAACTCCCTCAGGAGACCTCCCAACCTTTAGAACAAATGCTTTGGGGATGGTTATCTTGCACACTACCATTGAATTGTGGGTTTCCCCAAATTCACTTTTTATTATAGTGGGTCACAAAACTTGGCTTTAGTTGTTCCCACTTAGTTTGTTCCCATAGGGTGAGTACTTTTTCCCACTACAATAGGGCTTCTAAAGGTGTTAATAAAGCATAAAATAGTGATTCTGGCATTCTGATCACATAGTGAAGGGAAGAGCATAGGCCTATCACTTTTCAAGAATAGTAGACAAGGGGTTCATTAACCTTTTAATTAAGCTAGGTGCCTAATTTAATCAAAAGAAAGCAATAATAGCTCCATCCCCTCCAAACACCATTAGTAGTTTCAAATAAATGTGCTTGATAAGCATAGTAGTTTCAAACAAATGTCTTTGACAAGCATATTTAAGCACCTGCAACACAGAAAACAATAATCAATATCCAAAATTTTATTTTTTTGTAAAATAAACCAGATGTGCTAAATAATTAACCATATGTGCTAAAAGATTCCACAGATGCACTAGGGAAACTACTAAATGCACTAGAGAAACAACTGAATGCGCTAAAATAACCCCTGTATGCACTGAAAAGTAGATTGTATGCTTTGAAGTATGAGCTAGATGCATCGTAACAAGGAATAGATGCACCAAAAGATATTTCAAATGTGCAAAAACAACTCATGATCGCGCTAAAAGTTCACATCCATATATGTACGCACACTTTCTAGAAAATGTTAAAAATGGGGCTAGCCCCTACGGTGGGCACCAAAAATGTATTGTGTATGTATTGTAATTGTGTGTGAGTGAAAAATAAGAATACAACACAATCAATGAGACATTATATTAGAGAATTCAACGACAATAATCAATCAAAATAAGAAATCTCTCAATGTCATCCCATTGTTCTCTATCTTCAAGGATTCATTAAATCATAATGGCTCTTCGAGTGTATTTGCACTATGACTTGTTAGAATAACAACCTGAAGAAAGAGATGCTTGTAAATATAAGAATATAATCCTATATGATGATTGATAAACTATATGATAATGATGTTGTAGATGAAAATGATGTAATTAAAGTATTACAAGCTAAGATGCAACTATTGAAAAAGCCATGATTCTAAATGCTAATATGATTATATTTGCTAAATGCTCAATGCTCAATGCTCAAATGCTCTAATGTAATTTCTGCAAAGTAGGGTTGCTTAAAGTTGGGATCCATTTATTGTAGAAAGAGGCACTATTTATAGTTTTTCAAAGGCATATTGTGATGTGGCAACAAGCAATGATTCAAATTTGATATGGATAAATTGATGGTAGAGGATGAAGAAGTTGGAGAGGATCAAGGAGAGTGTTTCTTTCAACAAAACATTCTGCCTGGTGACTAGGAAGAATAAGTGGAAGAAGAGAGCCATGTCTCTTAAGATTGTTCCAAAATTTGTTGGAGATAAAGCATAATTAAATATATTTGAAACTTCCAATTTTGTTGAGACAAAAGTTGTAGACATGTGACCAAGTTAAAAATTGGAATTATTCAAATTTGGTAAAAAGGATATTAATTAAATAAAAAATAATATTGAGTTTGTTTATTTAATTAAGATGGAAGAATTAGAATATGAACTATATAAATAAATATTTCTATTTATTTATAAGTAGATGAATTAAAAGGTCAATTAATTAAATAAAATGTATTTAATTAATTAGATTATTCTAGACCATTTTTAGGTCTATAGAACTTGCTAACATTGCATTAAGACTAAATGACATAAATTTTATATGTATCTCTAAGGTTGAGGTACAATAATGGCCTTCCATTACTGACGGTGTGCACAATTGGCAGATTTTCAATGACGACGATGATATTCTCAAATTTTTGAAATGTGTTGATGAATATGAAGTTTAGGAGATTGAATTTGGAGGATTTGTTGAAAATGTTGATGGAAAGGACACAGTATTTCTAAGAAAGGATGTCATTCAATTAAAGACAAATAAAATCCCCAAAGGCCTTGTAGCACTTGAAAAGGTCTTTGACAATAAAGATAAAAGAAAGATTAAGACAACTATTGCTCACCTAGAGGACTTGGAGGAAGTAAATTTGGGGACTGAAAAATGCCCCCAAGAAAGTGTATGTAGGAAAGAAGATGAAGCCAAAGGTGAAGGAAATGTTGATTACCTTTCTTAGAAAATATAGAAATTTCTTTGCTTGGTCATACGATGACCTAAAAGATTATAGAGAGGAATTGTTTCAACATGAGATTCCTCTGAAGGAGAATGCTACACCTTTCAACTAAATGAAAAGACCAATTAATCCTACTATAGATCCCAAGATGCAAGAGGAGCTAGTAAAGTTGAGAGATGCTGACATTATAAAACCCATTAGACATTCTTCATGGGTATCTAATTTAATGGCAGTAAGAAAAAAGAATAGTGATATAAGGTTGTGTGTTTATTTTAGGAATCTGAATGTATCCTCATTAAAGTACAACTATCCATTGCCAAACATGGAAGCCATGTTACAGAAGGTGACTATTTGTGAGTTTTCAATGATAGATGGTTTTTTAGGTTCTAACCAAGTGAAGGTAAAGGAGATTGAGCAGTATAAGATTGCATTCACTACTCCATGGGGCACCTATGTCTATGTGAGAATGCCTTTTGGTTTAAAAAATGCAGGTTCTAGCTTTTTAGAGGGCTATGGATGTAGCCTTTTCTGATTTTATTGATTTATTTATGGCTATATACCAAGATGACTTGATCGCTTACTCCAAGAAGGAGGAAGATCATTGTATGCACTTGGAAACGATATGTTTCAGGTCTCTAGAGTATAGGATATCTCTGAATTCGAAGAAATGTGCTTTTGGGGTCATTGAACGAAAATTGTTGGGGCACATTATGTCCAAAGAAAGAGTAAGGATTGACCTTGAAATGGTAGAAGCCAATGTAGATAGGATCCCCCAGCCAAATAATGTTAAAGGAATTTAGTTTTTTTGGAAAATAATTTTTTTAAGAAGGTTTGTGAATAACTTTGTAGAAATCATAAGACCTATTTCCAAGATGCTGAAGAAAGGAGAAAAGTTTCTTTTGATTGAGGAGCCTAGTCAGGCATTCAAGAAAATTAAACAAGCTATCAAGGAGGCTCCAGGGTTGAAATGCCTGGATTTCTCTAAGCCAATGCACATCTTCTCTTTCACTTCTTTTCATACTATTGTTGTTTTTTTATTACAAAAAAATGAGGAGGGATTTGAACAACCCATTGTATTTTTTATCAAATCTTTATAGGAACCAAAGCTCAAACATGACATGATTGAAAAACAAGCAATGATTTGCTTAAGGATGTGAAGAATTTTAGGACTTACCTACTGGGAGCTACTATCATATCTTTTGTACCAAGTGCTACTCTGAAAGATATTTTCACTCAGTAAGAAACTATAAGAAAAAGGTGTAGATGGATCAAGAGGATCCAAGAATTCAACATTTGTGTCTAGATTACCAAATTAGTAAGAGGGCGAGGCCTAGCTAAGTTGATGGAAAAAACTAATTTGGAGGCTAACCAGATTAATCAGGAAGAAATGGTTGATGTTGCACCTATCTCTGATACACAAACATGCGGATGGTATAGAAGTATTGTCCAATATTTACAAAAAATTTAGTGTCTAGGAAATATGGCTGACAATGACAAGAGGACATTAAAATTGTATTCCATCAAGTATGTGATTATTGACAACAAGCTATGGTGGAGAAACCTTGATGGTATACTACTTAAATGTGTGGATGGAAAGTGGGCATTATAACTCTTGCAAGAAATGCATAATGGAGTGTGTGGTGGTCATTACATGACAAACACTACTGCTCATAAGATCTTGAGAGCAGGATTATAGTGGCCTATTTTCTTTAAGGATGCTCACAAGTTTGTTAAGACTTGTGATGCTTGTCAATTTTTTGTGGGAAGACTAAAGTTCTCAAGGAATCTACCAGTTAGGCCTATTTTTGTTCAAACCCCTTTCCAACAATGGGGAATTGATTTTATTGGAGAGATACCAGAAAATTCTAGTGGAGGGCACTCATGGATCCTTTTTTTCATTGACTATTTCACAAAATGGGTAGAAGCAATACCCACAAGAAAGGAAACAAGCAAAGTGGTGATAGATTTCCTTTTGAATAATATTCTTATTAGGTTTGGAGTCTTGTAAAAGATCATCTCAGATAATGCTATGTGTTTTAGATCTAAGGAATTCAAAGACTTTTGTGATAAACATGGCATACAAGTTTCTTATTCTTCACCTTACCATCCTCAGGGAAATGGTCAAGCTGAGTCTAGCAATAAGAGTTTAATGAAAACCATCAAAAGAGTGATGGAGAAGAGCAAAAATGCTTGGGACTCAAAGCTAAATTTGGCACTCTAGGTAGATAGAGTGACTATGAGAAAGGCTACTGGTTATTCACCATTTGGCTTGGTATATCCAATCTAGATCATAAGTTTCCAAAAAATAAAATGCTAAAGATGTATGAGTTTGTGCAAGAGAATAATGAGGATATATGTGATGATATCCAACACAAAAATGATAATCTGGTGTAATTGGATGAAACTAGAAGAGAAGTTTTGATGCCAAAAATTGCCAAGGTAACAACCCTTTGTGGAAAAATCAGTTTATGGGGGACCTATTGCACTTAACTGAGTGACTTTCAAGTTTTTAAAGAAGTTGGATTCTTCTGTAATTGGGGTTTGGAAAGGGAAAAGGAATAAGATATAAAAATGAAAGATCTATCTAAGGTGATGTGCGAAGACTTAGATAAAAGGCATGATAAATCTATCTTTTGGATATGATCTAAGGGCCCGTTCAGTAATTTTCTATGTCCTAGAATAAAAAAATTTAAAGATTGGAAACATGAAAGTGCATTCAATGACAGGAAATAATATTCACACACATTTACCCGAAAAGAGGAGTCAAAAGACATGATCTAAACCAACAACTTGCATTAAGATTATTGAAGTTCTGCAAATGAACCATTCAAAAACAATAATGGCATAGTGTAAAGTTTATCAAATAACATGAGAGAAACATATAGGCCAAACAATGGGAACAATTTGTGAGTCTTTTTTCAATAATCTAAAACAATAAAAAGCCCTGGTGTCTTTCTAAAAAATATATATTTCCTTAAATTCTCCAACTTTTAGAACTCGTGGAACTAGAACCCTTTTTCTAAAGAAAGGAGCGGAATATATAGTGAGTGTTCCCATCGCCTAGCGAGCAATAACAAAAAAGATCTAGAACCCATAGCAATGATGTAGTAGCAATGATTCCCCTCGATCGTTGCAATAGAAAAGATTCAAGCCACAACATGTGGTCGCTCCCTAGCCGGATGCATCCCTTGTGAACGATGGCAGTGGTCATAGCAAAGCCCTATTCAAACAAGTTTCACCACCCAATGGGGTAGTTAGAACACGTGGCAACATATTAGAGCCAACAATTCACTCCGTCCTTTTCTTTGAAGAAGTCCTTGGCGAAGAGATGTGTGGTAGTATTTCACAACCTTTGGTTCATCCCTCCTTTTTGTCCTTAAAGCCTTGTGCTAGGAAGACACGTGGAAGTGTTCTTTTCCATTAGCACAGACTACAGTTTCCACTAAAGCATATGTGAATGAAGGCTATGTGGCACGTAGGTCGAGCCTAATTCAAAAATGAAAGGAAACAACTTTTAAGTGTGGGCAGTGATGAAAAGTGGAAACATTACGGGGGTCATTTGAAAAGCAAAGGGAAGAATCCCTTCAGAGAGCATTGAGTGGACATATGGCAGAGTTCATAAAAAAAGTGCCGATGATAATCATTTAGGCATGGATCGGTACTTAGCAAAAAAACAAACAAAACTTGAAGTGAGTTGGATGAATTTTATGTTCACACCTTTTGGTGACTACCAGGGGTGTTTTGCTCGAGGAATGAGGAACCCAAAATTTTCTATAGCTTGAAGACTAGAGCTTACCTTCATTGCACAACATAAGAGCCTAGAAATAGCAACCTATAGAGGTAGCCAATTAGCCTTAGATGGTCTTGATATATCATGCAGATTCTTTTGTGCTCTGCTCAGATCGAACATTTTTTTATAAGGTGGCATTGCGGGTAAACCAGCCCTAGACTCAAAAGTGAATAGAAGCTACACAATCGGATGAAGCATTCTTTCAATATCTACCATGGTGGGAAGTTGGCTACAGCTCTAGAAGGTGGTCAAGTCTTGTTGCTTCTCCTCAATGTTTGCTACCATTTTCTCTATAGATGGCATTGATTCATCTTCTAGGAATGGGGAAGGTAGGCCCATCTCAAACAGCTGGGAGAGACTTTCCCACATACTATTCATAGTGTGGCCTGAAGTAGCTGCACATGCATTGGCCCTAAGGATGGCTGAGTGGAAATGGATAATTTTTTTTGTTTGTTATGGTAGCAGTTTTTTGATCCTCAATTCCTATGGTTGCTAAGTCATCAACTGAGACCATGTATAGCCTATTCAGTAACCTTTTTTCCTTTAAACCTTCTTTGTGATAAATTGTGGAAACTCCTCAATGGATTAGAAAACCTCCACTTGACCTTTTCCCAATATGAGACATATAGTTGCTGGGTTACTAGAATGAGGTCTGGTTGGGCAGCAGGGGCTTGGGGGCACTCTTTAAAAGGGAAATTTCCACATCCTTTAAGTCAACATCCTATGTTAGCTCCACAATTGTCTTGCTTGTAGTTGCAAGTTGCTACTATATTTGACCTGATTCTTTAGACTAGTTCTTCTCAACATAGCTGTGGTTTTCCAATTTTGTTTCAAGAGAAGACTTTGTCTCTTGAAGCTCTTTTTCTAATTGGGCCCTTTGGCCCTCAAAGTCTATATCCTTCTCTTGTAATTTTTACATGAATTGAGCTCATTGACATTCAAGCTCTTCATCTTTTTACTTCATCTCCCACTCATGTTGGATGTGAAGACATTCAAATTCTTCACTCCTTTATTGCAGATTCTACTCCACCATGGATAATTGGCCTTGATAATCTTAGTTCTTTTTCTATATCTCATTGATTAGAGTGGGATCAATGGCTTGGGACTTCACAAGCTCCTCTTAGAGTCTATCCTGCTCTAGCTTTACTGTCTGTACTTTCTCTAACAAGTGATTAACATTTGCTTCTAGCAATTTCTCCCTATTCTCTAGGAAACTGACCCTTCCCTTTATCTAATTCAACTACTCCTCCCTTTTCTTTAGCTAGCAGCTCAACTAAAGGAAGTCAGCTATCACAACTCATTGTGTTTCCTCCATGAGCTCTACTTTGTCTTGTGGTTGGGTTGCATTCATATCAAGTCCCATAGCATATGTGTTGTAATACTCTAGTTGCATCTCACCTTACGGTTTGACCATGTTCAGATACATGGTTGTGAAGTTCAACATTCCTTGACCTTCATTATAAACTATATATACTCTTGGCACCATCAGTTTCTTATCATCGTTAGCTTTTATCTTTTTCATTTGGAGAGCCCGCACTTGCTTAGTATTCTAACCTTGTGCTATGAACTAGCCTGCCTATGAATGGTGCACCAAGAGGTAGGGAAAAAGGGAAAGTGAGTGTATCGGGCCTAGGTGTTTTATTATTTTTGAGATTGATAGTCTACGGGGAGAAATGAGGAATTTGAAAAAGCTCGGTCTGTGAATAGGAGGAAGGGCTCATGGATTACTGTGGTGATGGGGTGGTCATTGTAGAGTCTATTTACTGGGAAAAATAGGTCAGAACCAAGGCAATATTAGCAATAGGGGTGCCAATGGTAGTTGAGCCTATAGAAAGAGAGGTGAGAAGAGATTGGGCAGTGGTGACTAGTGTAAGAGTTCATAGATGCATTAAGATAAATGGCCCTTTCTAGGCGAATTGGGTGAAACCTTCCGCTACCATTGAGACAAAGGTGGAAAAGGTAGGGCCAACAGTTGTAGTGAGGGGCGTCGTAGAGATAGCAGAGGCTACTAAAGATTGAGAAGTAAGAAAGGAGCGAATGTTACCTACTAACTGGATGTCGGTGGTTCCTGGCTTAGTGTTGGCTCCTCACTTACTTTGGGCTCTTGGCTCGATGTGAGCACCTAGCTTGCAGTAGATTCCTATGAACCTTCTTTGACAAGAGCTTTTATGAGTTGTCGTTTAGCGAGCGAGCATGCCTCCACCTCTACAGTGTCTAGTTGTTGTTGTTGGGGCACCCTTATGGTTTTCAAGGCCCACGCGAGTGTCTTCAAGGATCTTAACATGTTTAATCACACATTTGAAGTGACATACATGGACTTTCTCTTTTGTTGAGCAAAGGACATGATGTATCGGCTTCCTCCTCTACCTGTTCTGCAAACTCATCATCAAGGTCATTACCCTCACTTTTTCTTGGGTTAGGCTCCGGATGCTCATCATCCCACAGCATCTCAAATTTTTCATCATCCTTCACACCTTCATAAGGGGCATCAAGCTTTTTATCTCTTAGCGATATACCCAAAAGGCTTTTATTTTTTCTACACTCCATTCTTCTTCTCTTCTTAATTTATTGAACAGGGTGGTTCCCATTTTGCAATTTTCATCGTACTCCACCGCAACAAAGTAGAACTTATCCCACATTGGCTTATTGTCCTCTATGGGAATGTGAATTAGGTTAACCAATAATTCATCATCATCCTCCAACAAGCTACTCTTCTTTTCCCAATAAGGCTGAGAACTATGAGTTACTCTGATATGCTCATATGGCAATCATTGAAAGGGTTATAATGCCACTTCTTGCAAATCATCACCAACCCTAGATTAGCCAACTTATCCTACAAAATTTGGTGTGTTTGCTTCTTGTTCAAGACCACTATCTTGAAGCTTATCAAATAGATGAAAAATACCTTCTTTTTGGGTTTTCCTCTGTAGAAGGTAAAATCAATAATGCATGCCTGTTGGAATATTTTGAGGGCTAGCACTAGATTTTTTACACATGTTGGAAGCTAGAATGGTTCCCCAATGAAGCCTCACATCCGAATGAATGTGAAATTCACTCCAAAGAACCAATCACATCTCAAAGTAAAGTTTTGCATATACCCCATCTACTCCTTAGTGAGCCAGTTGATAACATCCTCTCCTCGCAAATCTTGCAAAATTGGAGCTAAGAAATAGTTTGAAAGTTCATAATAGTCGAAAGTAGAAGAGAGGAGAGGAGTCCATACAGAAACTGTCCTTCTTCTACCTCTTTCATCAAAAATAGACAGCGACACATGATTGGGGAAGAAATTAGGGTTCTAATGCAAAAACATATGAGCAAGATAGGAAAGAAACCTGAATTTCCATTGAGTCAAGTAGTCTTTTATTTTCTCTATCATCTGTTCAATGAGGTATTCTACAAAATAATACTAGAATAAAGTGTTTTTCCTATGAAATTGGAAACCCAAGCCCAATTGAAATGCGTGGACATCCTTGTTAGTGTCTAGAACGCAAAAAAATGCCAACATTGAGAATGCCTCTTGCAAGTCTGATTCAGAAGCATCGTGTTGTACTAGGATCTTTGGTGGCTTCTTATTGTCTTCTTCAACCCATTTGGTTTCTTTGTTGTAAAATTCTAGAGCCTTATCCCTTCCCTTCCATGTTTTTGCTCCTTTTCTATGAGTAAATGGCTCACATTTCTCTTATCTTCTTTTCGGGTTAGGAATGCACAACATATTCTAGGTAGCTCTTGGGGTGATATGAACCTTTAGTGTTCAACCCTTGATATTTTTGGTGCTCGGGTCAAAATGTGTGATGGCCGCATCAACCAATTCTAGGCAATAGTGCATAGATGGGACCATATATTGTGGGAGCCTGTTGAGCCATATTTTTTGTGTCGATGTCAACATGTGGTCTTTGGATATCGTCATCCTTTCACAAGTCACTTCCCTCAAAGACTTGGGG
The DNA here is from genome assembly GCA_007258455.2 of Sequoia sempervirens. Taxonomy (NCBI): domain Eukaryota; kingdom Viridiplantae; phylum Streptophyta; class Pinopsida; order Cupressales; family Cupressaceae; genus Sequoia; species Sequoia sempervirens. The sequence continues at coordinate 31,446 of VDFB02331268.1, forward strand.
TTCTTTGCAAGGTCAGGATCATGAACATTATCCTAGCCCTCCTAGACTAGGCCCTGGTCTCTATGATTTTTGCGCCTTTCTAGCTCTTGTTTGTTCACCCACTTCGATCTGTCTAGTATGCCAGGCATAGCATAAGAAATGGTGTTGAAGATATTGATGGTTGGTGCTGCTCACATAATTTTAAGAAAATTTTACACTACCTCCCCCTGTGTGTGCCCTTTCTATGAACTTTCTACCATCTATTCTTGCTAGGAGCTTTTTGTTAGATTGAACTCTCTACAATTTTTACCTTGGCTCTAGTCATGCACTAGAAATTTTGTTGCTTCGGGTAGCGTATTTGTAAAAAAAGACTTTTAAGTGTTTAAACACTTTGCATGCAACACTTAGCCAATTTCCTCAAGGTGGTAGAGGGTAGTTGCTTTTAGCATTTAATTCAGCATGTACTGCCAACCTTTTGGCTTGTACAAAATGAATTAATTTCCATTTTGAAATGACAAGAATTGATATTTACAATTGGCAATCATGTTGTACAACATGATTTTCTTGAAAATTGGGTTAGTGATTTGCTAGCAACTTAATCTTTTGTATGTGTTGGAAATTAATATCCCCAAATGAATGATTAAGCCAAAGATGTGATTAGTGTTTAAAAAGATATGAGCTTGGCCTTTGAGTTTGCAAAACACCTAGAGAATGACACCTCAACATTTGGTTGTGCATAACACCACCGGTTACTACCACTAGCTTAGGCTAATTAATTAGCCCTCATTAGTTTTGCACGCAACAAGTCGTACTTAGTAGGTGCAACTAGGTGGGAAATTCAAGCAAGCCCTGACATAGCTTTCAAGTTGGTACTTGATTAGCATCACATTTATGGTAAAAAAAATACTACGCATTTCCTCACCTTTTCTATAAATAGGCACTTAGGTAGTAGTGAAATCACACTTAGTGTTTGAGCATAATTTATCAATAGGAAATTGGCTTAGCATTTTAGCATTGGCAATTGTAAAGTATTTCCATAGGCTAGGTGTAGCTAGTTTATAGAGATAGTCTTAAGATATTTGTAGTGTGTCTACCAGGATGAATACCCCAATTAGGCTAGTTTCCCACAAATCCCAAACAACCTTTTTAGGAGACATTTCGACTATGCACCTGAAAAGGATGATGAAGAACAAGTATTCACTGGCTATCATAGCCATAAAATGGGTGTTGGGATGGGATTGCATTGAGAATGAAGACAAGCACTGAGTTAACATTGATGTGTGCTCGCATTGTCATGTTGATGCTTGATATCAACATTCCCAAGCCATTGGTTTTGCGTTTAGTGAAAGAATTTTTTCCAAAGAAATACTTGAATGTCCTTAGCAAGGTGGTGACGAATGCCACATTTGGATTGGGCTTTCCAATGGCAAGTGACCTTAAGAGGTACATTGAAGAATACATGGTCATATCATGCCTACTGTTCCTGAGTGGTTTTTGCCTCTAGTCACAGAATGGGTACCGCCTGAGGGTTGCTCATGCATGTAACTTTCTCTTTTGAGTCTACAATGTGGTGTTGTTTTTCAATATTGATTGGTACACAGATTTTATGAACTTTGTGTTCCCTCTACCATTGGTCGTTGCTCCTATGAATGATGCCACTGATGTTGATGCTCCTACTGACGAAGATATTATGGATGCTATTGTTGATGCATCTATTGTTGCCTCCCATGCCGTTGTCTCTATTTTTTATGTTTTATTTTAAGAACTCACACTAGTTAGCCTTATTTTTGTATATATGCCTGAAAAAGGCTTTACCATAAAATATATAAAAATGAAGTAGAAAATGGATACATACTTTTAGAAATGTGGCCCTTGAGCCATTTTGATAATGTAAATATTATAGCATATATAATGAAAATATGGCTTTACATAATCATCTTGTGTCATTTTTTTTTGGATCCTGCAATGTGGGTGTTCCTTTCTTTTCAGCATATATATGTTTTAATTCAATTCTACATGTGGGTGTTTTATTTTCTTCTGCCCTTTGAGCTATGAATTTATTTTTCCTTTCCCTCTGCAATAATGGGTTACTTGTTCTCCATTTCAGACCATAGAATTAAATAAAAAGATCGGCCAAAAAAACAAAAGGGAAAGAAAATAAAAAGCACTATACACATATTTACATTGGTAGGATGAGCAAGCATAATTAATTAATTTAAGGTGAATTTCATTGATAGGAATTCCCAATGCATGTTGCTCAATATTTTCTAATTCAAATGCATTGAATTATTTTGAATGGACATTCCCAAAGGCTATCAAACTTTTCGTGTTGACCTGGCATCGCAGCCCTTTTATTAAATTTTAGCACTAAGTCTCTGCACTTCAGGCCTTGGTCGAATGCTTTCTTTTCAAACCACCGTTTAACCACCTATTGGCAGTTGGTCATAGCTATTAGGGGCTTTTCCCTCTTTTCTTGTACTTCCAACAACTTGGCCAACCAGACCTTTGAGATATTTTAGCAATTGTAGTGCTAGAATCTCCATGGAGATAGGAAATAGTGCCTCCTTTCCATATACTAGCTCATATAGTGAAGTCTTGAGGACTTGCTTAGGAGTTATGCAATCTTCCCAAAGCATTGCTTGAAGGTTTTTATGCCATTCCTTTTGGTACTTTGACTCAATCCTTTTGAGGAGTCAAACTAGATTCTTGTCCGTTGACTCGACTAAGTCATTCCCCTACGGGTAGTAATTTGATGATGTTTTAAAAAATATGCCATGTGTAAGAAAAAATTTACATACCTTAGAGCCTAAGAAATCTTTAGTGTTGTCAGAGATGATGGTTTTGGGAGGACCAAATCTTGTCACTAGTTTCTCAAGGAAGTCTACTATCTCTGCCTCCATCACATTTTTCAGGGGCACAACTTCGGTCCACCTAGTGAAGTAGTCCGTGGCCATCAAAATCCACTTGTGTCCCATGCTGGAGGTAGGGTTAATAATTCTAATGAAGTCTAGGCCCCATTGTGCAAATGGTTCATCAACCACTATCAGATTGAGAGGAATTGTGGAATTTTTTCTTCTTCCTACAAAGAACTAGCATTCCTTGCAAGATTTTACCAAGGAGTAGGATTCATTGAATAGCATTGGCGAGAAGTACCCTGCACACATAATTTTGATGGTAGTCGTCTTAGCAGAGAATTTTTTTCCCACGATGCTTCTATGGTAAGTTTCAAGGATCCTTTTTTCTTACTCATTAGTAACACACTGCAATAGGACACTGTTGAAATTCCTTTTGAACAAGATCCCTTCGATGAGCGCGTATCCGCTACTTTGCAGTTATTAGAATCTTCTCTTCTGAGAAGGAAGGCCCTGTGGATATTTTTTTGTGTGCATAAATCTCACTCTATCTACCAACCAACAGCCTTTGGACTCCAACTCATTCGTTGGAACTAGTTCTAGTTTCTCTTCTTTGGCAACCATTTCTTCATCATGTGTAAGATATTCTCACAGTCCTCTTCCTTGAATGGTCTTTGTAGGCTTGACCTCAATTTCATACTCGAGGATCTTGGTGATCCAATTGGCCTGTTTCTTGGTGATTTCTTCTTCCATTATGTATTCATGCACACTGGAATGCACAACATAAACAATCACTTTATTGCAAGATAGTAGGTGGTGAAACTTCTTGAGTCCCATTACTATTGCAAATGCTTTCCTCTCAACAAAGTTGTAATTTGTCTCATATTCTTTGAGGGTTTGAGAATGAAATGCTATTGGATGTTCTCCCTTTCCCTCATCTTCTTTTTGCATTAAGATAGTAGCAATCCTTGACTTGCTACTGAATACATACATTATGAAGTCCTTTGATAAGTCTGGGTTGACCAACATAGGAGAGGATGAAATAGCATCCTTGACTTTCTCAAAGGCTTCTCCGGCTTCTTTTGTCCATTTAAATGTTTGAACCTTTTTCAGCCTTGGTGTGATTGGCCTAACTATTCCTACAAAATTAGAAATAAATTTGCTAACAAAATTTACCTTCCCCAAGAAAGATTGGACGCCTTTCTTGTTGACCAGAAGGGGAAGCTCTTTGATTTCCTTCACTCACTCAGGATCAATTGAAACTCATTCTTTGGACACTACGTGTCCCAATAACTTTCCTTGTGAGACTCCAAATACACATTTCTTTGGTTTTAGGGATACCCCAAACTCTTGGCATTTTTTGAAAACCATCTTAAGGTGATCGAAATGATCATCCTCGAACTTGGAGAACATAGTCAAATCATCCAAATAAATTAGGATAATCTTGCTAATCAGCTCGCTAAAAGTGATATCCATTGTCCATTGGAAGGTGGCTCCTGCATTTGAGAGGCCAAAAGGAATCTTATCATATGCAAACATTCCCCACCTGGTAGTGAATGTCATTTTGTGTTGTTCTTCCTCTTTGACCCAAATCTTATTGTAACCAGACAAGCCATCTAACAGGGAAAACATCTTCGATCCTACCATTGTCTGCAGGATTGACTCCATTGAAAGTAGCAAGTAATGATCTTTTAGGGATTCCCTGTTCAAGTCTCAAAAGTCCACACATAGATGGATATGTTCATTCTTCTTTTAGACTAGGACTAGGTTAGATACCCACATGCTATGCTTGATTGAGAAGACAATTTGTGATTTTTTATTAGCTTTGTTAATTCCTCTATTGTATGATATCAATCATATTCATATAGCCACCACTCCTTCATACCTTTCAAAAAATTTGATGAGCCTTTCTTTATCATGACATCCTTCGACTTTAAGCTTTCTCCCATCTACAACCAAAGGAGTAGTCATTTTTTGCTACAAACTTCCTCTTATTTTCTTGCATCGTCAATTTTGAGAGTGACCAATCCCTTTGGAATCTTGTTGGATTTTAATAGTTGAATAATTTTCCTTCAAGACTTTGGTTGGAGCTCTAAAATTCTAGACTGGATGAATGAGGCAATATGTTCATCATCAAACACTTGCCAGCTTTGGTTGTTGTTTGAATGGCTGGTCGACTATCATTGCACATAATGTTTTGTTGTGAATGAGGTCAGAGGTAGGGTCAAACTAGGATCGATTGTCATGTGATCCGCATCTATATTTTGTTCTATGGGCACTATTTGAATGTTGAAGGCTTCAAAGTCCTTAATCAAGTCCCAAACTCAATGTCTATAGGATCTCATGCAAACATTCTTAGCTTCAGAAATTCCTCGGACTTGATTAACTATTAGTTTAGAATATTTTAACACCATTAGCTACTTGATACCCATTCACTCTGCGAGGCTGAAACCTTGCACCAGTCATTCATATTTAGCTTCATTGTTCAAACAATTGAACTGGAAGTAGAAATTATTTATATTCTTTTGATTATGTGGGGATATTAAACATATCCCAACTCCTATGCCTACCTTGCATATTGCTCTATCGAAATGCAACATCCATAGTTCTAGAGCTTGACCACTTTCAGGTTCTTTGATGAATTTCAGGAGCACTTGATCTTCATCATAGATGATGTAGGTTCCCAACCCGATGGTATGGTAGTTTCCAAAAGGATCAGTATCTATATGTTCTCTTAGGAGAGAATCTTTTTTATTAGTTCAATCTATGGTTACTTTTTCATCTTCCAACAGCTTAGCGCAATACATTTCCTACTTCATGATAGAGGTATGAGCAGCCTCAAAGTTGATCCTAGCTTCGTCAGCCACATGTTTTGAGTGTAGAGCTTCAAATTCTATCTTCATTTTCATAGTGCACTTCATCCTAAGAATAATGTGTGACCAATCAAGGGATAGGTATCTGCTAACCTTTGAAGTGAACTCTCGAGATAGATAGAGGTTGAATATGGGAGGAGCATCTATGATAATAGTATCTTGTAGTATTGTGACATTGTGGAAAGCGAATAGAGTCAAGGGAAGGTCCTTAATGAGACTGACCATTTCAATTTTTTTCCCATCGAGTTGCATTGCTCCTCTCTTTAAAGGTTCATAACTGAGCCCTAAAGCCTTAGCTATCTTTTTCAGCATGACTGTAGCGCAGGAACCAGAGAAAATCATGGAATTGTATAATAACTTCTCTCCCACAATAAGAGTCAGGAAGAAAGTCTTGAGCTTTGGCTTATCTTTAACCTCACAAGAGGCTACCTCCATGAAATTTGTAAGAACTTTGGTAGGTGGTGATGGATTGGTGGCCTTTTCTTTTAGCTAATTCTCTATTGGCTTTGTGCTCACGTCTTCTTGGAGAGCCTTCTACAATAGTGTTTTTTGCTCCAGAATAGCTAATATATCCCAAAGAGACACATTAGCAGATAATTTTTCCAATTGTTCCACCACATTGAAAGGTGGCAAATTTGGAAACTTTTACTCCCTAGTTTTGGTTATAATAGTTTCCTTTTGTGGTGGACCTTGTGGTACCACTATAAAGATACTAGGTGTTTGGTTAGAAGCACCTTTGGGCTACAAACTGACTGATTATAGGATGACTAGTTGTGGGATGATTGGTTCCCTTGTGAATCTCCTTTTCAAGTGAGTGTTATAATCAGACTACACCTGTGACCCTTTTTATGGAGATGTATCATTGGAAAACATGACCTCTTCTTCTTCCATCCATGAGAAGAGTGCATGATCGGGAGTGATGTCTATTTCTTGCTCCAGGGACATCCCTTGCATTTGTGTGGTGAGAACTACATTTTCCATTTGCAGAGAGGTGTATGCATAACCTTTGTGGCATGAAGTCGCACCTTGGTTGTGTTGCTTTGCCACCTTTCATTGTAGATTACCATGCTAGCAATTCTGAGGCATATGTGCATTGCTACAGGGGAAGCACCAAGGGTTGATATCATCCACTAAGTTATTTTTCCCCACTATTAGTTCTCGGATCGAGCTTGGATTGGCTCTCTGCAATGGATAAGGCACGTGTATTGTTTGATTAGTTTTCTGCACCTACGGATTGGTTCTCACACCTCCTTGAAATTGGTTTCACCAGTAAAAAGATCTTTCACCTTGATAATTTTGATAGGTTGGCTCCGGCAATGTGGACTGGTTCCACTTAAGGGTAGTTATGTTGTTAGCCATGGTTCACAGTATCTCCTTGCACTCACTCATCTCATCCTTCAAAGATCATGATGTAGAAGCGACATTCTATGGGGTACTCAGATATGTGTACATAGATTGAGTGGGAGTCGTGCACTGGTAGATGCTACTTCCTGAACAGGAATGGGAATTTCTGGATACATTAGCATGATGGGTCAAGGTGGAAACTTCTTGACGTCTATTAAATTGTTCTCCACCTTAACAACAATGTTGTAAGCTCCTAGTAGAGTGGTCCTGTCCAAAGACTGGATCATCATTGAGATGTTGGGGTTGATATATTTCAGGTAGAACATGAATGCTAGATCAGGTGGAAGGAAGATAGCAACCTAGATTCTTTGCCAGCTTGTATCAAACTGAGCATTGAAGTTATTCATGGCTTCTTGTAGGTCCCGCTTTATGGTAGACAGTTGATAATATAGCGAGGAGCGGTCTCTGTCATTCAAAAATATTTCATAGAACATATCTCTGAGCTCATCCGAGGTGCAAATAATGCTAGCTGGCAAAGTTTAGTACCAATCTAGTTTCCTACCTCTAAAAGAGGCTTCAAGTAACCTTAGCACTACATTAAGAGTGATGATTCCATGCACCAAACATACATCTGTAGCATCTTACAGATGTTCAGTGGGTGTTCTTGAGCCATCTCTAGTGAATTTAGGTATAGCTTTTAGAGTGGAGACTGAGATAGCAATCCAAACAGCAGGTTCTACTGGCACTGAGGGGACTTCCAGTGTCCCACACCACATAGTTTCTATTACTACCTTGCAACATGGCTAACAGATAGGGCGGAAGAAGCAAAACGTTTACTAATTGGGTTGCAGCCTGCACTGTTCCTAGTGGCAGCACTAGCAAACCAAGGTTATTGGTTATTTGAGACCTAGTAACAGGCCAATGGCTCATACACCCTTTGTAAAATTTAACTCATTTAAGCTTGGTCGCATCGAGCATGTTAAGAAAAGAAAAATTATTGATGCCTAGAATTGGTAAGGTAACAACCATTTGTGGGAAGCTCAGTTTATGGGGGAACTGTTGCGCTAAATTGAGTGACCTTTGAGTTTTTTAAGAAGCTGGCTTGTTCTATAATTGGGGTTTAGAAAGGGAAAAGGAAGCATATATAAAAATGGAAGATCTAACTAAGGTGATGTGCCAAGACTTAGATAAAAGGCATGATAAATCTATCTTTTTGATATGATCTAAGGGACCATTCAGTAATTTTCTATGTCCTAGAATAATAGAATTTAAATATTTGAAGCATGAACAATGCATTCAATGACATAAAATAATCTTCACACATATTTACTGAAAAGAGGAGTCAAAATACATGATCTAAACCAGCAAATTGGCATTAAAATTATAGAAGTTCTATAAATGAACCATTCAAAAACAATAATGGCATAGTGTAAATTTTATCAAATAACATGAGATAAACATAGAGGTCAAACAATGGGCACAATTTGTGAGTCTTTCTAAAATAATCTAAAACAATAAAAAGGCATGGTGTCTTTCAAAAAAAATTATATTTCCTACAATTCTCCAACTTTTAGAACTAGAACCCTTTTTTTCTGAAGAAAGGAGCAGCATATATACTGAGCATTCCCACTACCTAGTGAGCTATAACAAAAAAGATTTAGAACCCATAGCAATGAAGTAGCAACAATGATTCCACTTGGTCATTGCAACAAGAAATATTTAGGCCATAGCATGTGGTTGCTCCCTAGCCAGATGCATCCCCTCCGAATGATGGCAGTGGTCCTAGCAAATCCCTGTTCAGAAAAGTGTTGCCACCCAGCGGGGTAGTTAGAACACATGGTAGCATATCGTAGCTAATAATTTGATCTATCCTTTGCTTCGAAGAAGTCCCCACTAAAGAAACATGTGGTAGTATTTCGTAGCCTTTGGTTCATCCCTCTTTTTTGTCATTGAAGGCTTGCGCCAAGAAGACATGTGGAAGTGTTATTTTCCATTAGCACCAACTAGGGGGTCCACCAAAGCATATGTGGATGAAGGCTACGTGGCTTATAGGCGGGGCCTAATTCAAAAATGAAAGGAAGTAGCTTTTAAGTGTGTGTGGTGATGACACTTGGAAACATGGCGGTGGCCATTTGAAAAGAAAAGGGAAGAATCCCTTTGGGGAGCACTGAGTAGACACATGGCAGAGTTCATAAAAGAAGTTTCAATGATATTCATTTAGGCATGGTCCAGTACTTAGCCAAAAAAACAAAACCTGAAGGGAGCTGGATGAATTTTATTTTCACAAGAAGTTCATGCTAAAAATAAAAAATTGTAGCTACAATTGAAGTGCTTGCATGACAAGAGAGCTTCTCCCAAAAAATTTGAGGTGAATAGTATGGTACTAGCCTGCAATACAAGTGTTCAAGATAAGGGTAAACATGGAAAATTTGAAGCATTATGGTTAGGCCCTTATTTGATAGCCATTACACATGGGGAGGATTCATATTTCCTCCAAAGCTTGATAGAAAAACTTTTTGAACTACCAGTACATCGACAGTTCTTAAAGCAATACTTCTCCTATGTATGTTATAATTCCATGTACATTGTAGGTTTTGTATATTTTTTATATAGGTGTGTTTTCTTTGGTTGTGTCTGGTTTGGTCTTGCTACCTGGTCTGGGTAGTTCCCTAGTTTTTGGTTCACTATGTTTTGATTGGTCTACTTCAACCTGAGATTCTAGGGTCTTGCCATGCCTTTGAGAAACATGCATCCCCAGTTGGAGCCACTAATGGAACCCCTAAAATTGTCATGTTCCATCTTCAAATCTTGCTTAATTTTGGGTTAAATTTTCATTTAAGGGCTTAGGGTTTTGTCTCCTATCATTGTTAAGCCCTTAAGTTTGTATCCTTGTTGAGGTTTTAATTCTCTATTGACCCCTTGCTATCAGTTCTCGATATTTTAAGTCATATATTGTGCCATCGAAACCCATGAAATAACTAACCATTTGGTCTTATTTTACTATTTGTCATATGTTGGGCCATTATTTTAATTCTTCCTAAGTTGGGCTAAATATTTCATAATAAAATTGTTTGAGCTTGAAGTCAATTATCTCATGGTTTGTGGTCTCGTCGACCTAGTCAGGTCCCTCTTTTAAGATTAACAATTTTGGCATGTGCAAATTTGAGGATTCCTAATGACTGTTTGATTGTTGTAAGCGAATCGCCACCATTCCCCACACACCCATTCCATTTCATTGCCTATTATTTTATTCTCAAGGCTCATAGACATAAGCCATGTGTCATGTACATTGGTGGGCTTGATGTCTTTGTTAAGGCATGTAGGTGGTTTTAAGGGGAGATAAATGGTCATTGAACGATGTGGTTGCACCTAGGCCATTCCCCACACACTCGCTTGTTTTTATTTCTTGCTAGCTAAAATATTTACATAGGCTAATAGGCAGTTACCGCATGTCTAGTCTGATAGTCGACCCAGTGGTTTCAAGTGGTGAACATGGTAGAGCTTTCAAGTGAATCAACGGTTGATAGCAGGTGACGTGGGTGGATCCTGACCACTCCCTGCTATCCCATATGGGTCCCACCTTTACTGATTGAATCTTAACAAGGAGGTAGGCAATCACCACATGGAATAAACCAGAGGATGTGGAAGCAATGGAGAAAGGGTGAGTATTAATTAGATATTTCAACATGAGACATGGAGAATAAAGTGTACACTACTAAAAAAGATATAATACATGTTTTTGAAGATCTTTTAATCTAGGCCATTGATTATGTAAGAGGAATAAAGCTATAGGAAATGCTTTTGAATTAAGTTGTGTGTATGTATAAGCTAAGAGATTTAATCTCAACCCTTCCCCATCTCCCCGTTGATGAAAATTGCACATGAGTTGTGACTCATGGGGGTAAGGGGAAAAAGACACATGGATCCTGGCTACAATGACAAAGAAATGGTGGAGCCTGCATACCACTAGCAGGTGGTTCCACGTGGCTTTTTATCATTTGGTGAATATTGTGGTTGTGTAGAGTTAGATTTTTTAAATCAAGCAGACTAAATCTAGATTGTCCATTAGTAAACACACCTATGTGATCAATGGTTGGAATTTAAAACATAGTTTGAGGGCAAGTTAGCCATTCTGGTTTGCGTGAGCCTTAATAGCTGAGAGGATGTCAAGCTACTGACACAAGAGGTTGCATAGTTATTAATACCTATCTTGAAAGAATAATTTAGCATTGTGAAGGATATTCTACACACTCAAGGAGATCATGTTGTGGTTTTTAGTATTTTTTGATGTTAGAGCTAAGGTTTTCAACCTATGAAGAGAACCAGTAAGTGAATTATTTCCCTCCCATAAGAATTTTTGATAAATTATAGTTTCCCAAATCTCCGAGTCAATTATGGTTTTCTTGGTTTGGAATTTTAAGGTTTGACATTCATAAAAGAGAATTTTTTAGTTTTGCATTGTCATAATTCATGTCAAACCCTTATATAATCCATAAGTCTTGTTCCAAGAAACTAGAAACCCTATTTTGTAATACCTTGTATTATGGCTCCCAAAGCACAATCAAAAGCATCCTAGTCTAAAGGGGAAGGTTCTTCTGCCAAAAGGCCTCTAAGTAAAGACCTTACTTAATAACTGCCACCCTCGACCAGTGAAAAACCTAAGGGTCAATTGCTTCTCTGAGGTACATAGATATTCAAGGTTTTTTTTGACATTTAAAAAAATTCATTAAGGATGCTAAATTACCTTATAGTAGGTGGGAATTATTCTATGGTTGGTTCACTAATGGAAACATGGGTATTCTAGTGGGTAACCCTTGGAATTGTGACCTAGGGAAGTTGATTATACCCAATGTCTACATGGATGTTTATTTTCATAAAGTAGTGGCCACCAATTATGACCCAGTTACAAGAACTATAAGAACATATGATGGGAAGTAAATGGTCAAAATTACCAAGGAAGAACTAGATTGTGTTTTTAGACTCACTAAAATCAATGAGAATTCTCTTAAGGAGGAATATGATAAAACTAAGATTGCATTTAGATTCCACATATTGCCAAGGTCTCTAGCAAAAATTGCATGTTGAAGGATTACAATCAGGTAATATGATAAGGAGCCTTTCCCTGTTAGTTATTTTATTTCCTACATCCAAAAAACCTTTTACTCCATTTGTCAGATAATTGGTTATGATCCTATCACGGGAATTCCTATGGCATGGATGTACATGGCAACCCATATTCAACACCCCTAATATTGTGCAATGTATAATTATGTGGGGTTTCTTTCATAAAGAATACATGAAGGTTTGATAGGGTTAAAGAAAGTTGTATTGGGAGTAAGGTTTAGTTCATACTCATTGTTGATGCATATATTTTATTTCAAAAGTACACCTTACTTTGGGAAAAATATGACTTTGGATATGAAGGAGGGTAACTTGGATTTTTTTATCCAGTGTTGAACTTCTTTTTTGGACAAGGATGATAGGATATATGATTATGTGACATTTCATAACTTGTTTGCTTTAGAATTGAAGAGGTCCTTGCTTATCAATATGCCTAGAATTCCCATAGCCCTGCACAAATTTTTAAGACCCAAGAAAAGAAGACCTAAAGTGGGAGTTGATCATACTTGGGGAGATGTTATCCCATATCCTAATTACACTATTTTAAGAGTGTATGGTTCCATGATTGCACCTCACCTACTAACAAGATTTTTTCTACAAAGAATTGGTTTCCTTGAGGTGATGTGGCAATTAGGAAGTGTAGAAAATGAACATCTGTTGAATCAAGGGAAAGGAACATTCTTTCCTTTGTACACATGCTTTTTTGATTTTGTAATGACAAAAGGAGGTTGGAATAAAATACTTGACATACTCAAGCCCTTCTGCATGCAAAGATCAATGGAGAGGGTCATATATGATCTCAAAGGTTTCATGGCCTAGTTGAAGGAAAGGAATAAGAGTTACAAATTTGTGCACATTTTCTAATATCTAGAGGATGTGATAAGAAATGTGCTTGGCCTTTTTGAACAAGAAAAAAGAAAAGAAAGGTGGATTTCCTTCAATAAGATGCAAAGAAAGATAAATCAATAGGAACCTGACTTCAAGCTTCTCCCAGAGATTAAAAATGTAATGCAAAGGGTGGAACATGTGTCACAAAATTTTGAGACAATACTAAGCCACCTTGAAACTAAAGGGGTGATAAGTAAGGATAAGGGGAAATCCCCTATTGAAGAAGAGTAGGGTGGGGGAGAAGTCCCTGCTTTGGAAGAGAAATCTACATCTCAAGCCCTTGAAGAACCAAGAATAAAGTTCTTTGTAAGGAGAAGGAATAAGGAAAAGAAAAATGATGCAGCTCCTTCTCCCTCCTAGCAAGAGGAGAAAAAATTTTCTTATCCTATGCTACAAGTACCACCACCATCTCCTCCAAGGCCAACAAAGCCTAAAATTGTGGAGATTGATGTTCCACCACATAGTGCATCACCACCAAAAGAACATCATTGAAGAAGTAGAAGGTTGAGATAACTAGTTTGGTGGACTATGTTGATGATGAGTCTGATGATAATGTTTGGGTATCTGAGTAGGAGATACAACAAGGGATACCCTTTGCACCAATAATGAGGGTGACACAACAATTAGGTATGAAATTTAGTAAAGCTAATCTCACTAGGCTCAATGGAAAAGATGATATGTGGGTGGAAGCATGCACAATTTTTTTGGATGATGACTCATTTGTAAAGTCTCAAGCCTTTATGGAATTTGCATACAGGGCTAAGAGAGATGAATATGTCAACAACATAGCCATAGAAAGAAGTCTGCATCCATAATTTCCTTATGCCACCTTTAAGGAAAAGGTTTTGAATGAAATGAAAGCTCAGTTCCAAAGGATGACTACAAAGGAAGGAAGAGAATTAGTGAGAAATAGTAGTATTTTATTGTACTTCCATAATGGGATTTAGCTTCTGCCATAGCCTTTGATACAATAAAGAGATGTGATAGGCCCCTCTACAATTCAAAAAAAGAGGTTGCAATTGCATTATAGGGGTTTGCCTTCAATGAACAATAGGACTCATTAGCTATCTGGTCTCTAGCCCCAAGTACAAGGAAGCCTGACATTTCTGAGGCTACACCTAACTATAGTAGAGGACTAATAATAAAGAGGGTGATAAAAACATCAACTCTAGAGGCAGTGAACATGTTAGTACATATTGCACAATTCACAAGGGCCATCGTAGAATTTGTAACTAAAGAAAAGGATAAGCTCGGGATGGAATACAATAATTTGTTAGTTAAATATGGAAAGCTTGTGAAACATAATATGTAGTTGTATACAAAGGTAGCATTCTTAGAGGATAAGTTGCAAAGTGAACCATATATTTTTGGACCCAATAGGCTCTCTAACTCTTATAGAATTTTTCACCTAAAAGGAGAGAGATTAGATCAAAAAATGTAATGGGTTCACTCAAATTATGCAATGAAGGATGTTGGATATGCTAAATGAAGTAAACTAAATGAAATTAAGTGATTTAAATGAATGTAAATAGATGCAAAACTAAGATTTAAACTATGTTTGAAAACACATTATGTGATGCAACAATGAACTAAATGAAGAAAATATGTAGAACAAAAAGAAAAGGGATAAATCTAAGTGCTCCTAGGAAAAATATGATGAATCTAGAATGTTGTTAATGTTGGTTGATATCACTGATTAATCATAGTGGGAATCATTCACCTAAGGTGGCAAATTAGTCCTCTTCGAGGTGAAAAACTATTGAAAGAAAGTTTATGTCAGTTAGGATCCGAAATCTGACAAAACTCATATTTTTAGTCCTAAGGTGGGACTCATTCACCACTGGTGATGAATTAGTCCTCTCCCAAATTTATAGAAAATTAGGAGACAACTCTGCAACACCAGATTTGGAAATGTCTACTTGTCGGGTTGTCGAAGTCAGTTCTGCAAGAAACGAACAAGAAACCTTCACCAAGCTTGAATTAAGAATGAAATGACTTGAAGCACCTAGTTGACTTGTTCTCCACTTTTCAACACCTAAAATTTTGTTAAATCTACATACAAAACGTTGCAAATACACATGCAAAAGGGGAAAATGGTTGAGGGTTAGCAAATAGGGGTTTTCCTTGGTCGAACCCCACTTTGGTAATCAAACCCAATAAAATGAAATGAAATGTAATTAGAATGATAAATAAATAACATGAAAGTGTCATAAACTTACCAAACCCTTGATAATGCAAGTCTGAAGTAAAACTAATGGATGGTCCAAAGTGCTTGAATAATGCTTGATGAAATGATATAAGATTCCTTTAGAAATGATGTGTGAACAAATGCTTGAATGAATACTTGAATGAATTGGGGTTAAAATGGATGTAAAAACACTTATTTATACCTTCTTGTGTCTTAGTTACCTTTTATACCTCATCATAGGCCGACATCAAATGTATTTTGAATAAAAACCCGAAAGAAATTTGAAATATTTTAAAGTTTGGAGCCAAGGGGGACTCATTCGCCACCCATGGTGAATGGGTCCCACCTAGGGCTTGAAACTAGATGTTAGGAATTAAGTTCTATTTAATGTTTTTTTTTGGGATTATATTAAAAAATACACTTAAATAAAACATATGAGGGTATAAAGGGGTCAAATAAGTCATAAGAAAGGGATAAATAAGGGGAATATGCTTAGAAATGTGTGAATCTTTGTTACAAGACCTTGCAAAACTTGAAAATAGGACTTGATGATGTGTAGAAATATGATATTTAGGTAATTATATTAAATAGCGTCTAGAAGAATGTGGAAATGTTTTACAACACTTCACAACACCTTCACAAGACTTCATTATTTGAATTTTAGTACCTAAATAAGCATGTTCAAGCCATGTAACATCATAAAATCAAATAAAAATATGTCAATCACCATGAAACAAGACCTAAAAGGCCATTAAAATGACAAGGGGCCATTTTTCTATGGCACATTTAGCTCCCACTTTAGTGAGAGGAATAACTTGCTTCAGACTCACACTAATGTAGCCATGAACATCAAGAGGAGGGTTCAAATGCACTTATGTTAGCAAGATGGAATGACAACAATCAAGAGGGATGATCAAGCCCCCATGATGAAGATCCCACGGAAAACTAGGCATAAGAACAAAGGAACACAAAAGTGTTGAGAATTAGATGAAGCTTTAATTGTCAATCCAACTAGTTGTGAATTAGATCTAGGATAAAAGAGAATGTGTACTCACTCTAGGGTGATAGAACACATGATGATTCCACCGAGTGAGAATTCCCAAATGTACTCACTCTAGGGCCACATAACTTCTGACTCTCTACGAGGTGAGAAAACCCAAAAATAAGTAGGATACATATGCTAGTTGGTATTCACTCACAAACACAAAAGTGGCTATGGGGAAATGTCATGAAGCTTGGTGGGATTCCCTCTCAACCATGTTAAAGTTATACCTCCTAGCAACTTTAACAAGGTGCCACAAAGATGAAAGGAAAAGGAAAAGGTGTTGATTTGTGCTTCATGAGACAAGAAAAGCTCTATATGCTTAGAACTCATGAACAAACAAGATGGGACCATAGGAATGCAAATTGTTATATGCAAGGTGGCCAAAAATGCGACAATTTTAAAAATGCAAAGTGTAAAGATGTAAAAAAATGTAATGCACGAAAGATGTTCAAAGGAGTCTTGCTCAATTTATGTAAGGTCAATCACTTAGGGAACATTGTACATAATCTCTCCAAGAGAGGACCAATCAAAGAATAGTAAATTCACATCTCAGGCGATGTAGTGTGTCACATCAAGCCACCAAGAGGAATGTAATATGCTAAGAAAAATCAAACTTATGAAGGACATTACACCCAATTTCATCCACAAAGTAACATTTAAATGTCATATAAATGACAAGGCTACACCAAGAACAAAGAATGCAAATGAATTATGGTATTTTATGCCCCCCATTTTAAAGGAATTTCTACACACTTGACTGTGAGTAATTAATTTAAAGTAGAAGAGAAAAGATAAATGCAAAAGGAAAACAAGACATGAGAGTCAACTAGGAAAGCCCTATTCCAAATGTTTCAAAGTTAGCTTGCATCATGTCAAGGATAAATAAAGAAAGGGAGTTGCCCCCCAAAGAAGAAAGCACACCAAACACATAAGGGAGCTATGGATTTGGGGTCAATATGTTCATTGCTGCAATGTTTTTATGAAAGAGAGTGGAACTGTCATCATTCCCCAAATACATAGAACAAGAAGAATGACTCATAAAGAGCGAAAATAAAAGGAAAACAAAGATTCATTTTGGGTCAACATGGAAGAGACAAATTTCAATCTCAATGCCTTGCATCGTCCCCAAAAGGAAAACACAAGTGAAAATAGAGAAAATGAAAGAAAATGAAAAATATTTTGGGTCAACATGAAGGAGACATTTCAGTCTCAATTCCTTGCTTCATCCCCAAAATGAAAACACAAGAAAACACAAAGAAAAGGGAAAAAGAGACCTTGTCGGTCAACATGGAAGAGACTTAGGGAATCTCTTCGCTTTGTGTCATCTCCAAAGGAGAACAAAAAATAAAAAAGAGAAAAAGACAAGGACCTTTTGGGTCAACATGGAAGAGACTTAGGGCATCTCTATGCTTTGTGTCCTCCCCAAAGGAGAACACAAAACAAAAAGAGAGAAAAACGAATAAGGTGAAAAATGATGTATGACATATAGAAGAATAAAGGTATGAATAGAAGGTCACAAAGAGAGAACATTAAATGCATGATACGGGGGAACATGATACACACATAAAAGGAAAAACAAAAAGGAAAAATAAAGGCTAACGAGGCATATGCAAATCAACCATCGAATAGGTCATCCACCTCCCAATCATGATCATCATACTGCAAGGATGCTTGACTACCCAATGGAGGAATTGCAAGTGCCAAGCTAGGAGAATCACCAGGTTGTGTGCTTGGTATAAGAGATTTATCATCTAAGCTCATAGAAGAGGAGAATAACGAATTAAAATTATTGTGCACCTCTTCATTGATTTTATTAATCTCTTCATCATCATCCTCATCAAGATTAATTATGCTAGGAGGACGAGGAGTAATCTCCAAGGAAGGATGTATCAGCAATGGCGGTTGTTGTATAAGTACAATTTTTTATGAGGATGGGGATGGACTATCCTGTGGTGGGTCAAGAGGATTATCAGGAATTATCTTTGTCAACGAGGGAGGTTAGTTTTCTTTATTGTTTCCATTTTTCATTTATTGAGCGAGAAAACGACGATGACGACAATGCTCTCTAGCACCCTGATTTTGTTTAATTCTATTTTGAAGTTGTTTAGATGTAAGAGAAGATTGATCGACTGTAGACTCCTTTGTTTCAAAAGAAGATATATCAATCACTTTCTCTTTAGGTTTATATACTTTTTTAATTCGTGGTAGGAGAAATGGACTACTTTCAACTTCTCATGGTCTCTTAGACAAAGAAGTTGAAGGATCAGATTGTGATGTGGTGAGTATGGTTTGGTCATGGTCATAGATAGGGTGAAACATGGTCTCATTGATAATAGGGGCTATGGAATTTGATGAGGATGTACCCCAAAGAGACAATTAAGCTATCCTTTTGGCTTTAAACTTTTGATATGCTATGAAGAAGAATTCCTTTCAAGGTGTGATGGGTTCCATGGGCTTGGGCCAAAAAGGCTTCTAAGGAGAAGTTTCCTTTAGAGGATAGGGGATTAAATCAGCTATGGTGGATAGTAAATATTTTATTGTCATGTGGAAACTTCAAACACTTGTGAATGACTAATGGGACCGCTTTCATTGAGCGAAGCCAAGGGTGGCCTAGCCACAAACGAAAATGGTCAGATTGTGGAATAATTGAAAATGTCACATCTAATGTTTTTAGTCCTACTTGTAAGGGTAGCATGATCGATCCAATCATAGGGCATGCAAAACCATAGTGTGTTTTAATCCATGTAGTCACTTTATAATTATCATCTTGATATAAGTTATGTAATACTAGAAACTCCTCTGTGATCACTTTCTCACCACAAGCGGGATCAATTAATATCCCATTAATGGGCTTATCATATATTCGACCAGCCATGTAGAGAGGACCATCAGAAAGGTTTGGTATTATTTCTTTATTAGAAAAAGTGATATCAAGAGATTTAGTGGTTTGGCCCTTATGAGGGATAACATCTATTGTAGCTACGATGTTATCCATAAGACTATTTTCAATAATAGTTGGTTATATATCATGTTGGCCATTATTTGTATCAATAGTCATTACATCAGTATTTGAAGGTTCACTAGCCTTGACAAATGAAGTAGTGTGTTTAGGCATAGGGTTGGTGAAAATTTGTAAATTTTGGCTAGGGGGTACAACAGACTTATTACATTTATCATTAACACCCTCAATGAACAAATGGCCTAAATCAATGAGGTCTTGAACTAAATGTTTTAGACACTTGTATTGTTTAGTGTCATGTCCATTTGGTGATGAAAGCAACAATAAGCATTAGGCTTGAAGTTGGGTGGTAATGGTTGGTTTCGATCAAGCAGTTTGACAAGTGGCAAAGTGAGCATATGTTTTTGGATTAATTGGTTCATTGTATGATGGATGGAATTGGGTAAAGGAGTGAATTGTCTCTTAAGGTCCCAATAATGATAAGGCACAACTGTCTTAATAGCGGCCATGGAATTTTGAACTTGTTGGGTGGGTTGTGGTTGTGAAGGTGGATTGAACTGTAAGAAGCCTCTATTCGGTTTGTGAAAGTTTTGGTTGATATTATTTTTTTGATTGTTATGTTTAGATTTTTCAACTCAGCTAGAAGTGGATGTTGAATCACGACTTGAAATCAAGTTATGATATCCACACAGGGTTGTGCATAAATGCATAAACGAAGGTAATTTCATCATAGCTAACTTATCCTGAAGGTTTCTATG
This sequence comes from Sequoia sempervirens, assembly GCA_007258455.2. Taxonomy (NCBI): domain Eukaryota; kingdom Viridiplantae; phylum Streptophyta; class Pinopsida; order Cupressales; family Cupressaceae; genus Sequoia; species Sequoia sempervirens. Next base: position 51,453 of record VDFB02331268.1, read on the forward strand.
CAAGTTTTTGATAAACATATTTTGCAGATGTGCATCATAAATCTTAACATCTATGTGAGCATACAAAGATTGGTAATGTGAGATAAAATCAGTGATTTTTTCATTTTTGTTTTGTCTACATCGCATGAGATCTGCCATTGTCTTTTTAGGTGTCATGTGAACTTGAAAGTTACTTATAAAAGAATCCACCAACTCATTGAAGGAACAGATAGAATGATTAGGCAAGTTGGAAAACCACTCTAAAGCAACATCTTTCAATGTCCTAGGAAATTTTTTGGCTAAGATTCTCTCATCAAGGAAAAAATCACTACATAAAGTTGTATAAGCATTAACATGGTTAACAAGGTCTCCTTTACCTCCATATTTCTCAAACTGAGGCATTTCTATCCCTTGTGGCATCAGGGTATGTAATATTTCTAAAGATAAGGGGCTGCTACAGACATGATATGTGAGTGGGGAAGTTTGACCTTGACTAATGGTGGAAAGTTGATGTTGCATGGAAGAAACAGTGTTAAGGAGTTGTGTAAGGACAAGGTTGGGATATGTAGGTTGAGATGGAAGAGAGCAGGGTGGAGTGTAAGTGATGTGAGGGGAAGTGAAAGGAATGCTAAGGGGTGTAAAGGTAGTGGAGGGGACTTGTGATGGCACAAGAGAAGTAGGAATTCTAGGTGGAATTGTGAAAGAAGGAGCCACATAACAAACCTATTGCATAGTGGTAGTGACTTGTAGATTGGTATAAGTTGGTATGGATGTGATGGTTGAAGGGGGAGAAACTTGTGGTCTTCCTTGGCTGATAAGATTGTTTGCAGATTGGGTAGTAGTAGGGGCATGTTTATTGAAAATCTTAGCAATCTTGTACAGGACTATCAAACCATCATCATGTTCAAGCAAACGATGAAGATTATCAATGGAAAGTATGGTAGTTTTAGCTATGTTTTCAAGTGACAAGTCTTGTTGTAAATGTGAAAATTCTTCATGAATACTAATCACTTTGTTTTCATGAAGAGAATTGTTTTAGGTGTCATCATTAATTGAATGGAAGGGTGAAGGCATAGTAACATTGTTAATGCCTAATACACCATTGTCCATACTAGGAGTAGGAGCTCTTGAGATCCCAAGGTCCACAATGAAAGTACTATCATTGGATGCCATGAGTCTAGAACTTTGTCTCACCAAAGTATTATCAATGGGATACCGAACACTCATAAAAATACTACAAAGGAGGGAGGTGACTTAAATGTAATGTAATCTAATATGTGTTAATGCTAATAATAGAAATTCTACTAACTGTAATAGAAATGTAACTACAAAAAATAGAAATTTAGAAGAATGCCAGAAAAATGGGTATGTGTAGGGTATGTGGCTGACGACCTTCTTTTTACCCAAAATTGATGAAACGAAAAGGGTTTTTAAAGGAGATTCTCAGCTTTCCACCAATATAAATTATGCTTTACTTTGAATTTAATAAATAATTATTATTCATTTTCTATTTGAATTATGACTAAAAGGAGAGAGATTAGATCCAAAAATACTATGGGTTCACTTAAATTATGCAATTAAGGATGTTGGCTATGCTAAATGAAGTAAACTAAATGCAATTAAGTGATTTAAATGAATGTAAATAGATGCAAAACTAAGATTTAAACAATTTTTGAAAACACATTGTGTAATGCAACAATGAACTAAATGAAGAAAATATGCAGAACAAAAAGAAATGGGATTAATTTGAGTGAACCTGGGTAAAAAATGATGATGAAATGTTGAATGGGTTGATAACTCATTTTGTGGTTAGACCCATTTCTGGGTGAAAACTCAAAAAAGTTTTTTTTTGTTTTGAAAAATTTTAAATCTATTTTTCCAGAAAAATGTCCTCTCCCAAATTTAAAAAAGAGACAACACCCCAACACCAGATCTGGAATTGTTTGCTTGTCGAGTTGCTGAAGTTAGTTTTGTAGGAAACATATAGAAAACCTTCACCAAGCTTGAAATAAGAATGAATTGACTTGAAGCACCTAGTTGACTTGTTCTCCACTTTTCAACACCTAAAAGCTTATTAAATCTACATACAAAAGGCTGCAAATACACATGCAAAGGGGAAAAATGGTTGAGGGTTAGCAAATAGGGGTTTGCCTTGATCAAATCCCACTTTAGTAATCAAACCCAATAAAATGAAATGAAATGTAAAGAGAATGATAAATAAATAGCATGCAAGTGTCATAAACTTACCAAACCCTTGATAATGCAAGTCTAAAGTAAAACTAATGGATGCTCCAAAGTGCTTGAATAATGCTTTATGAAATGATATAAGATGCTTGAATGAAGTGTGAACAAATGCTTGAATGAATGGGGGTTAAAATGGATGTAAAAAAACTTATTTATACCTTCTTGTGTCTTAGTTACTATTCATACCTCATCACAAGCCAACATCAAATGTATTTTTCAAATAAAAACCCAAAAGAAATTTGAAATATTTTAAATTTTGGAGCCAAGGGGGGACTCATTTGCCTCCCATGGTGAATGGGTCCCACCTAGGCCTTGAAACTAGGTGTTGGGAATTAAGTTGTATTTAATGTTGTTTGTCAGGATTATATTAAAAAATACACTTAAATAAAGCATATGAGGGTATAAAGGGGTCAAATAAGTCATAAGAAAGGGATAAATAAGGGGAATATTCCTAGAAAAGTGTGAATCTTTGTTACAAGACTTTACAACACTTGAAAATAGGACTTGATGATGTGTAAAAAGATTTTTTTTAAGTAAATTATATTAAATAAAGTCTAGAAGAATGTGAAAATGTTTTACAACACTTCACAACACATTCAAAAGACTTCATTATATAAATTTGAGTACCTAAATAAGCATGTTCAAGCCATGTTACATCATAAAATCAAAGAAAAATATGTCAATCACCATGAAACAAGACCTAAAAGGCCACTAAAATGACAAGGGGTCATTTTTCTATGGCACACAAAGTTTTCAACCTAGAAAACCCAAGTAGACTGATGTTGACTCCCCTACCAGTTCACAAGAAGTTATACTCCCAAAATTTACCACTGAAGTAAGTTCTTCATGGGAAATTATTCCATACAACATGTGGGAAGTTTTCCCATTTCAATAGTGAATCCTAGTACATTAGAAAGGCCATATGATGAAGAAGATATCAGCAGGGAGGAGTTTCTCAAGTAGCTAACTGAATATAAAGAGAAGTGTGATAATCATGATAAAAATATTTTTAATAGCAACATGGAGATTGTCACTATAGTATTGGAGCATTTGAACAAAAGAGTGAATCACAGATTGAATAGCATTCACTATAGCTATTCATCCATGTTGGCTGCTATTAAAATTTGTGACAATGGCAAGGAAAGAGATGTTCCACTTATGGAAATATGGATCCCTAGGATGAGAGAATCGATATTGATGTCAACTAGAGCTAGGCATGATGCCAACCCGCCTGAAAAATTTAACCCCATTGTTACTCTTGTAGGTAACATTGAGGGGTACAAGGGAAATATTGAATCTTTGGATAACATAATAAAAGAGTTGATGAAATCCTTTTATGAAACACATCACGGCCTCCTTCCATCCATTCTAAGGGATGATGGTATCATAAAAACCCTACAAGAATGGAAAGATGAAACCAATAAACTTATTTTAGATTAGGCAGTTTCAATTTGTCAAAAATATGATATGGACACACTAAAGAGAAATATGGATATGTTGGCCCATCCAAAGACTATCTTGCTAGAATTTGGCAAGGAAGCTAACCAAATTTTCACCAAGTATGTGCCTTATAGAGAAAGGGCTGATGAAGTCATAAATTTTGACTGGCCCACTAGAGAGGAATTCCTAGCATGGAGAGGCAGATACTTGGAGGGAGTGGTGGATTAGTATGAAATGGTAGGGTGATGATTTGAAATTTAAATTTTGAAGTCTGCAATCATGATGAATAACAGATAATTGAAAATGCACCGCATAGCTTGGATTTAATACAGATTAGACTTTTGATAAAGTATAGAAAATTTAGTGCATTTTCTTCAAATTGAATTGATGACAAGGCTGCAGACGTGGACATTTTTTTTTTCCTTCCTTTTCTATTTCTTTCATGCTTTCTTCCTTTCACTTTGTGTGCGTGGGAACAAATTTTGAGGTAACTATTTGAAGATACCTTTTTGAAAATTGGACTGGATCTCCAATGACAAATGAAGACCACTTTTATTTTACACATTTTTCCCACCTCTTGGGAATGCAGAGTAACTGAAAAGGGGAATCTTTGTTAGAGTGGTCCAATAGGGTATTGACATGTGTACTTTCTATTCTAAGGCTTGTTTTTCTCCTTCATTTCTACAAGAAGGAATTCAGGGACCAGAAAGTAGGGGTTCATTGTTTTGCACTCAACATCATGAATTATAAAAGGAATATCAAGCATGTTTCAAGTTTCATCTTAAGTTCAGAGTCTTTTGTTATGTATGTAATTTTGATAACAATATAGCAAATACAATATGGAGTGATACCAATTTCATGGCTATTGTCTCTCCTTTATACTTTTTTTATGAGTTATGAATGAAAATGATCAAGGATTTTTTTGTTTGTCTCTATTGTTTCTCAATGGATGTTTAATTTCATTCCTTCTTACTAATTCAATGAATTAATGTAAATTCTTGGATGAGATTATTAACTCATAGGAATTAGGTGCTAGGATATTTGTAAGCAGTGATGATCATGAATGTAGCATGGGAGTACTATTATCCAGAGTTTCTTGAGATTGTATGTTACTATTGTTGAGTTGTCTGGTTGCATAGGTTAAGATTGACTCTATATTTTGGATAAGGAACTAGTTCGCGCAAAGTATTTATAATTCAATTTCTAGGTTGATTCATCAGTTAATCACCTTTTATTTAAAAAATTTCAAATGAGTACCACTATAGTTGTTTTGAGTTGAGTTGTGTTTTTCTCATGCTCCAATTGTAGGATATCATTAAATGAGATGCCAACTTATTTGACCTACTACGTTGTTGAATGATTTTATGAGAATTATCTATTATTGACAATGTATTTGAGTAGTAGTCATATAAATTCATGAGTATACATTATGGGATCACCCTCTCGTGTGTCACAAAGCCCAAAGTGTAGGAGTAGAATTTTTGTAGCTTTTACTCATTCATTGACCAATCCCTTTGGAGTACTAAGTATTGGAAATGGAAAATTCCATAGGTATTTTTGAATATCAGTTTGGTTCTTTACAAATAACCAACAAGTCAAAGAAGGATTCAAGACCTCTTGAAGTGCAAGATTGGAAAAGTTGTCAAAGTTGTTTCCAAATCATGGAATCTAACCTACAGATCTGATTTATGACTTTCTGACACTGAATCGTAGACAAATCAAAACCTATAGATTGGCATTAGAGGCTCTCGAAAGATTTATGAAAACCATTTCAAAAGACCCATTCGCCCATGGGGGGATGAGTCCCATATAGCTTTTTGAAAGTGACTTTCGGTGATTGGTAAACACCTTTCTTCCCTTCTTATATTTTCAATTATTTTTCTATTTTTGCTAATATTGAGTTTCATATTGTTGTTTCAAGTTTGAATTGGCATAATTAGGTTGATTTTCTATTTTTAGTTTTTCTCCCAAAAGTGTTGTTTGAACTTGACCCCCATTCTCAATGCATAAGGAAATCTAAAGGTTCTCACATTAAGTTGATTCACCTAAGGGTTGTTAGTAAATTATTTGTTGGGATCTCATTTCCTAATGGAATGAAGGAAAATAGGTCTATCTATTATCATTTTGGTGAATCTCCCCTTTTTCTCCCACTAAAACCATAACTATTTTTTGTTGTTTCAATAAGATCTATGAGACCCCAAAAAAGAAGGTTCCTCCACTAATTCATTGAAAGAAGCATTGTCATAATGCTTTCATAATCCCCCCTTAATTTTAAGAGATATGAGAAGGGCAACTAAAATTGGGCATAAAAGTGTTCATGGAATTTAAACCCAAATTTAGGTCCAAAAGATGTACATGAACTGAAAAAGAGTGTGCATCAAGGAAAACATCCATGATATTGCAAGATGGTGTATCCCTTGATCTCCTTGGTGCAAAACAATGCTTGGGTTCTTGACATGGCATAATTTCCTCCCATCTATCTTGTATAAATTTGGCATTTGTAGCAGGCATTAACAGGTCAATCTTTTGGTGCAACGACAACCACCATTGTAACAATTGGTATTAGAGATGAGGTCACAAGTTGAACCCCTCATTTGCACTGGGGAAGATTGTTGCAAGATGGTGTGTCCATTTGTGTGCTTGGTGTAGCATGGTGCTTGGGTTTGTTACATGGCCTAACCACCTCTCGTGGACCTTGTATAAATTTGGTGATTGTATCGGGCATTAACATGTTGATCTTTTAGTGCAACGAAAACCACCAATGTAGCACATGAGGTGAGAATCACAAGGATCCATTGTTGTGATGGAAATAAAGGTAACACATATTTATGGGAATTACAAGGATCCATAACTGAAATGGCTAATCAAAGCTCTACACAACCCCCATTACACTTTATAATTCAACATAAGTATAAAATTCCCTCCTTAAGGAACACACATTCAATTTTTGTGGAAATTTATATGAGTGCATTTATAAAATCTTAAATATTTTACCCAAAGGTTCACACATATAGGATACTTTTCCATAGTGAATAGATAAATTATTCACTCTAATAGAAAGGAACAATAGGCCCTTCAAGGATCAATCAAGAAACAACAAAACCATTTTCCAGATCATCAAGAATAGATTTTAGGATGATTTTTCCTCTTTAGCATTCCAACCCTTTAAGATAATTCATAATTATATTCAATTAAGGGTTAATCAAAATTGCAATATATCTCAAACCCTTACTAATCTCAATTGGGTGAATATCTCTACTAGGAAAATGAAAAACTGTAGACCTCCATGCATAGGGTAGGCTAAGCTCAATTTTAATGGTTGTTCTAAGGGCAACCCTGAGATTTCTATTGTTGGGACTACTACTATTGGGTGAGCCATAAGATATGATCAAGGGAGCCTAATTGTGGGTTTTGGATGGGCCATTGATGTTAACTCCAAAATGTGGTTGAAGCTATGGTGGTCTAGTGAGGGGTTATGTGGCTTGTATAGTTAGGATTACTTAAGATGGAAATTAGGGATGACTCCCAACTTGTTGTGAATCTCCTCCTCAATGACAAGCCACCTCAAAATATTTGTAGTATAATTAAAAGTTACAGAAGGGACCTTAAATTTTTCCATCGAACTAAAATTGGTCATATCTTAATGGAAGGTAGTGGTGTTGTACACCTTCCTTGCAACTTGGGTCTACTCTAAGTATAGTGGACTTATTGGAATTTAATTTCAAATATCTTGAGAACTTTTCAACATATTATTTCTCAAGATAGACTTGAGTATTATTTTCCCCCTTGATATGACTATGAAGGTGAATGTACTTGATTGATAAATATTTTAAATTCTATCTACATTTATAGAAAGGAGGAAGTGAAGTGGTTGAAAAATGAAGCGGTCAAATGGAGATAGTTAAGTAATTGTATACAACCAATTACAATGTAATACACCAACATTCCCCCCCTTATTGAATTGTTCCTACAACTATATCGCTAAAAGCTCTAATTCACTTGGTTAAGGGACCCCATCTTATGGTTTACATGACAAAATTTAGTGATTATAAAATATGTATACATTCTTGAGAATATTTTCCTTTCAAAGAAAAAAATCTTCAATCAAGTGGAACTCCTCCATGTTGCTTCATAACCCTTATAAATTGTAGCTCCAAGCTGAATTCATGAGTTCATCCTCCCATGAACTCCTAAATCACAAACTATAATTATTGGACAACCATCCTCCAAGTTGTCTCCTTGACCCTTGGTAAGGTATAATCCTTGGTCTTGACCATAATTATTGGATAACCATCCTCCAAGTTGTCTCCTTGACCCTCATAGGGGTATAATCCTTGGTCACAATCTTGTGAACTCTCTAGGCAACAATCCATACTAATCTCTTCACCTTATCTGTCTCCAAAAATCAAACTTCCCAATATATGTATTCTTTAAATCTATCAGAAATAACAAAAAAAGGAAATTAACGCCAAAAATGTTTCTCATGGAAAGCATCATCTCAAAGTGAAGCTAACTTGAGATGATGGAATTTCCTCCATCCTTCAGTGCCAAAAGCCTCTAATGTGATCTTCTTACACTTTATCCATTTGATGTCTTGGATGATTCTTTGGAGGACTCATTAGGTGTAGCAAATATAGCCTTAAAATTCCAAGCATAACTATTTGAAGATTCATTTGGAAACATTGATAAAATCATCTACAAGATACTGAGAAACTGTTTCAATGTGTTTAAATACACTTTCCCAAGCATTGGTAGTAAGAAGATAGATTACTTGATTGACATAACTCAAATAATATGTGTCAACTTTTTGACGTCCTACAATTCTCATAAAACTAATTCGAGTTGCATCTTCTCTTGCAAGAAAACTTACCTCCATATTGCAACTTATACGCAATGCATGCAAATGACCAAGAATCCTCATATATTTCAAATGACTAATTGTCCCTCAACTATCACATCAAGTAACTATATGAATATTTATAGTTATTGAATTATTAATAAAATTATTTTAACTAAACCTTTAAGAAAGATGACCATATACTATCAAAACCACTTTTTTCAAATATTTTTTGTCTATGTCCATAGTCATACCAAACCAAGAGATACAAGAGGCAGGAGAAAACTAAGAATTAATGATGCTATTATTGATCTTGAATTAAAAATAAATCTATAGAAGGAATTTTGAATCCTCACCCAATGCAATTGGGGACTGCAATCACTACATGAATAAAAAAATCCAAGGATTTCTTTCCTATAGTTTTTGAAACCCCTCCTATCTATCATATCACTATTTGATTATTTATCACTAGTTTAAATAGGTTTGGGTGATCAACCATGAACAATTCAATTCCTTCTCACACTAATTTGATCTTACGAGAAATCATTTTTTTGTAAAACATAGAATCTATTTGTGCGGAATATATTTCCAAGTTTCCCAATATGTTTCCCCAAGTTCTCTTTCAATAGTTTGTAAAAATAGAATCATTCTTCGGGTATGTGCAGGATCATCATGGAAAAACGGACCCTTAAGTGGCAAAAAAATCAGAAAAATCAGAGTTAGGCAACTTGACATAAAAATTTGAATAAGTTATCTATATTATTTCAAAAATATGTAAGAATAGACTCTATAGAAAATTGAATGTATTTTCTAAACTACTAGGTTTATTTTAAAAAAGAAAAATCTATTTGGTGAAAATTTGAAATTTCAATGTAGTAGTACTTAAATTTCAGGTAAAAAATAAGAAGTGGGTGTCTGTCTGGCCACTCTAACCACTAAAATGATAATATTTTTTTATAAGATTTTAGATATAAGTAGAGGACTCATGTCCCAATGTGATGTATATTTTTTTGTAATTTTTTTCCAAGTAAATAATTAATTATTAAATTTTTATTACAACTTTTAAAAATTATAAAAACTCGTATGTCTAACCACCTTAACTTGGTCAAAACTTCATGAAATTCAGTTTTATTTTTTTAAATCCTATAGTATATAAAGCATAGAATGTGACACATGTTTTATTCAAAAAATATGATACCATTTGAAATCTATAGATGTTTTTCAATCAACCTATCAATAGACACTTTAGTCGTAATTCAAATAGAAAATATATAATAATTATTTATTAAATTCAAAGTAAAGCATAATTTATATTGGTGGAAATCTAAGAATCTCCTCTAAAAACCCTTTTCATTTCATTAATTTTGGGTTAAAAAAAGTCATTAGCCACATACCCATCATATCGCCACTTTTTGGCCCATCATGATCCTGCACATACCCCTCCAAGTGGCATGGAAAACAATGTAATAATTACATTTTCATCCAAACTTCATAATATATTTCCCCAAGGTCTATTTCAACAGTTTGTGAAGTATAATTTTTTTCAAACATTCAAAAACATTATATTCAATATAAAACACTCAAATTTTCTTATTTTTCAATACACCAAAATTAGTAAATTTGCACAAAAATCTATTAAAATTTATTTAAAAATTAAAGTGGTTTTATTCTCATGTTCATCCATACAAGGGATTTCATTCTCATTTTTATCAATACAAGGGATTTCATTCTCATTTTCATTCATACAAGGGAATTAATTCTTATTTGTTGTTTCTATTATTTCACTAGTATAGTTGATATCATTATTGTTATATCTAGCTTCATTTAAATAGTTAATATCAATTTCATCAAAATGTGGGTTTGAAGACATACCTTGATTTGTTTGAATACTTAAATTGTTTTTTTTTTAATATTTGCATTCCATAATATTGAAAGATGTATTTGAAGACATACCTGAAGTTCTTTGCATGATCACTATTTCCATACTATTCAAAGTTGAATTTGAAAAAATAGTTGGGTTTGTCTCCATAATCACATTTTCTTCCATATTCACCATTTGTACATTTGTATCATCTTCATTCATCTCATCATTTATTTTCTCCTCTTCAAGAGTCATGAAACTTAGAGATGCTTTAATATTTTTCATTTGATGAATCATTGTTCTTGTAAGATAGAAAATTATCGTCACTTATGGTTTAGGACATAGGGCAACAAACTTCTATGCTCCACATTCAAGGATGCCCAAGAGATCTCTATCCAATGAAGAAAGGGGAAAGAGACCTGACAATAGGGTATCCTAGGGTATGTTCAAAGATTAATGAGGCATTCATCACCAAGATAGGGCTTGGAAAGAAAAATGCAATGCAAGATGTAATACTAAAACCTAATATGATGTGCTAACTTTAACTATATGACCTAAAAATGCATATAAAATAGAATAGAAAGTTGTAGGATGGAATGTGTTCACCTAGGAATCTGAAACAGAATTGAATGAGATTTGAAACACTAAAAAACCTAAAATTATGACCTACTAGTACTCATTCGCCAATCTGGGAAAATCATACCCAAATCAGGGTTTCTGAATAGGAACAGGTTTATGGAAAAAAGGTATCTGAATCTGCAAAAATCTTGATCAAAAACACCTATAGTGGGACTCATTCACCACTTTTGGTAAATCAGTCTTGTTCTGCCTTTTTCGGAATTCAAAGTCTAGATCGACACTTCAACACCTACTATTTTCACCCAAATTGATTTTCAGATCTAAAACTGCTGATTTCGGACCTATATGTGACATTTTGTGAGGATAGAAACCTTACAAATGAGTGGAAAATTTTGACAACATTCTCCAAGCTTGTAACCTAATCTTCAATGATCCTTCAAGCTCCAAGACACCTAGATCTACAATCACACAAGTAAAGAGGAGAAGAACTTGTTGATTGTTAGTGAATATGGGTTTTCCTTGGACAAACCCCTTGTAGGTAATCAAACCAAATAATGAGATAATGAAATAAAGGAATGAAACATGAAACAAAGAACATGAATCATGAACAATGATACCTTGAATGATGCCTTGTAAATGATTTCTTGTAAATTTGTAACTCAATATGAAATGGCCATGAAGGATGTAGATCTTGATCTTGACAATAGGTGTAGAACAATGCTTGATCTTGGATCTTCAATGCTACATCACAACACTAGCTCAATAGCATGCTTGATGCTTGATATTCTTGACATGATGAGCGATCTTGAATTTCTACAACAATTGATGAGAAATCCGCTCTTGAATGCCTTAGAAATGATCTTGAATGCTCTCTTGATGATCTTGTAAAGTCTTGGAATGCTTAACTCTTGAGTGCTTGGCTTAATATCATGTAGGATTAATGAAATAATGATTTGAAAGCTCATTTATATGGGAAATCCATCTAATGTCCTGTTAATTGGATCCCATAGGTTGTCATTCACCATATTTGAACTTAAATCCCAATTTTCCCATTCAAAACCTAAAAAATAGCCCAAAATGGGACTAATTTTCCACTTCTGGCATATGGGTCGCACCTAGCGGGACTCATTTGCCCAAGGTGGTGAATGAGTCCCGCCCTAGATTTTTGGGGTGGGTTTTTGGATTTTTTTATGTTTTTGATGATTTTGTCAAGCTTTTCTAGCTGAAATAAGCCTTGGGATGCACAATATAGGGTCTTAGGGGCATATTAATGATGATATTAAGTTCATAAATACAAGAGGGCCCAAAATACAATGTGAAAGTGTGAATAAGTACATTTTACAACACTAATTTAAGGAAAAATTGGGTCTATTTAGCTTAAAACGGTTCAAAATCCCATGTGAATGTGTAAAACACATTGTACAACACCAAATTAGGTTCACTTAATTTACAAGCCTCTTAAATTTAATGTGCAAGTGCAAAAAAAAACACTTTATAACATTAAATTAGGGCATAGTTTGATTTATTCAACTTAGAAGGGCCCTAAACCTAATGTGGATGTGTACAACACATCATAGTTCACTAGATCAAGGCGATATCAAGTCCACTTTATCATTAATTATTTCCAAAAGAGGGGGAACCTTTTCCATCATTACATCTAGGCCCCACTTTAGTGAGAGGATGAACTTGCTTCAAACTCACACTAAAGTGGACATTCAAGAGGGGTGCAAGTGTACCGATGTGGATGGTCTAGGATAACAATGATCAAGGAGTGGTCAAGCCCCCAAGATCCAAGATCCTACGTCAAACCGACATAAGCACAAGAGGACACACAAGGTGCACGATATGCATCATCAAGATACAAAAACATGCAATGTCAATAACTAGAAGAAAGAAGAACAAAAATAAAAAATAAAAGAGGTGGATCAAGGTTTGACCATTTTTCCAACACGATGTGGATCAGATCTAGGTCATTTTTCAAAAAATGCATACTCACTCTGAAGAAATGAAAACTTGGGATGTTTGTTGGGTGATTAATCCAAAAAGGTCAAACACGTACAACTGATACGTGCTTGTAGACACAAAATTTGTCCTCACAATCATCCTATTTTTCATCTATTAATTAAATGGATTTTATTATCTATTTAATTAATTCATTTAATACTTTCTTCTATTCATTAATTAATTTGCTTAAATAATTCAAATATTATAAGCATTTATCTATTCACACAATCGTTTATTCATAAATAATTTCGTAATACTTTATTCACATTATTATTAAAATATCCATGCATTCAATTTACAAATCATTAAATAATTTAATCCTTATCCATTTACATATTTTATTAAATCATTTGCATATATAAATCCATTCATTTAAATTAGTCATTAATTCACAAATTCACTTTTAATCCAAATTCCTAAGCCTACACCCTATCATAAAGCCACTCATTTATCTCTCGGGATAAATATGCATTTCTCTACTTCACTCTTTTATCCCACATCTCTCATGTAACTTGAATCTACCCCATGAGGACATCTATATAAACCCTCTCTTATCACCAAAAAGCATATTCAATTTCCATCATACAATACTTTCTTTTGTTCATCATAACTTCTTGTTGCACTTGTGCTTGTGAAAATCTGAGAGCACCAAATGCATAAATCAAGATCTTGATGATAGGAGAACAATTGAGTGACTTTTCCTTTTGAATGTTCATGTTTTTGTTTTCATAGTTTAGTTTACATTTTTGCATGTGCTTTCATTTAAGAAAGGCTTTATTGGTGTTATGTTGAAATTTTGATCTTGGATTTATAGTTTTAAATTAGTTTTTTCATTTTTCAGCATCAACATAATGGTGAACCTGATGTGAATCAATTTGCATGCATTAATAGACTTAATCTATGTGAATATAAATAGTTTAATGTTGATGTTGTTTGTAGGCATTAATAAACTTAATCTATATGTTGATTTTGCATTTCACTAAATATAGGAGACCATGCCGAAGTTGTTTAAATGCATTTATTCATCACATCTATTTGTTGATACTACTTTTGTTGATTAATGCATGGTATTTTGTTAAATTTGGCCTGAAACATTTCCTTAAGCTATGTTAGCTATGATCTTTGGCTTTCTCATGCTCGTATGTTGCTTCCAAATGGATTCTAAATTTTTCCTAATTCATTTTATTTCATAAGGATGTTCTAATTTGTGAACCCTTCAACTCCTCACTTGTAGATTTTTTTCCTTCAATACTTGGTATAGGTACTAGTTGCCTAGAAATTATCATCTTCTCTGTATTCATTCCCAACCAACATCATTCAAGGAAATCAATACTGATCAAACATTTAAAAATCTCCTCTCTATATACTAATTCCCTCTATGAAATATTGGTCTTGCAATCTCATAGGAAACATGTGATTCCCTATGCATTAAGATGTTGGAATATTTTATTCTGCAGTTAGCAGAACTTGTCAGCTCAGCCCCCACGTCAAATGAAGACTTCCCACTTGCAGCCAACGTAACATGCAGCATTCAATATGGTACATAAATTTGAAATTCAAATTAGAGCGCATGTTTTTGAGTTAGTAATTGTTGTTGCAGCCTACCAACATTAAATGAATTAGGTAGATTTGAATTTTGAATCTAAGCAGAATATTGGAGTTAGAGTATGCAAAATATTTTTGTATTGGAAGAAGACCCTTCAGTAGTAGATTGAAAAGGGAATGTTCAACATAGAACTAGTGACAACAGCAGCAACAAAAGGAATATTTTAGCAGATGCAATGCATTGTCAACTGTAGCTACAGGATTGTAGTAGTTTATGTATTTCGGTGTGAGAGTAGCACCATTTTTATTGGACATCTATCCAAGTTAGTTTAGTTTTATTTTTTTCATGCAAATCAGAGAATATCCTCTGAGTTTTTGTATTTTGGAAAGAACAAGGAATATATGCAAAGTTATTTTTTGTCTGTTTGTCTTGCTGTCACTGTGTGTACTTTGTGTGTTTTCTGTGTTTTTTTTTGTTCTGTCAATCCAGTAACAGCAACAAAGCCATGTATCAGTACCCCTACCACCCAAAAAGTGGTATCAGAGCCCTATTTTTCTAGGTAGTCAAGTTAGTCAGTTTGTTTATTGTGGGTAAAGCCCTAGGTTATCTAGGCATTGTTTAGTATTCTCAAATTTGAGAAATATGGCAGGAGATGAGAGCAAAGGTTAGCAACAACCACCAAATTTTCATGGACAAAAGTATGATATATGGGCTAAGAAGATGAGAACAATCTTAGTTGCAAATTATCTATGGAGTTGGTCACAAATGGGTTCAATGATATCACTGACCCAAATGCATTTGCAGCCCTTTCAAATACACAAAAAAATTAGTTGAAAGATATAAGAATGAAGGATGCAAAAGCCCTCAGCTTGATTGAGGGAGCCTTGAGTGAGGCTATTTTCCCATGTATTGCAGCAGCAAATTACTCAAAGCAAGCTTGGAAAATATTGCAAAATAGTTATAAAGGGACTGACAAAGTGAGGCTAGCTAAGTTGCAACTCTTGAGAAGAAACTTTGAGACTCTACAAATGAAATATAATGAATCCATTTCAGATTTCCACACTAAGTTTTGAACCCTGCTAAATCAGCTAAGAGTCAATGGAGAAACAATGGAAGAGCAAAGGATTGTTGAGAAAATCCTAAGAAGTCTGCCTACTAAGTTTGATTATGTAGCAGTTGCCATTGAAGAGGCAAAAGACTTGTCTCAAATGTACATAGATGAGTTGATGGGTTCACTGCAAACCCATGAGTAACGGTTGAACATATCTACTCCTTCCCTAGAGAAAGCATTCAAAGCTCAAATTGATGCAAGAGTTCGAGGAAGAGGAAGAAACAATAGAGGAAGAGGTCAAAGAGGAAAAGGCAAAAACAATTCTGGAAGAGGAGGTTCTGACAACACAAAGGGGATGAGAAGCTCACTATCAGCAAACCAGAACCAGAGGATGAATAGTAATTTGAATCAAAGGAGTGACAAAAGCAATGTGCATTGTTATTACTGTCACAAATATGGCCATTATGCTAGTGAGTGTAGAAAGAAGTAGCATGACCATGGAGGCCAAAATGCTAATGTAGCAAATGAGAACAAAGCTAAAAATGACAAACAGTCACACGTTTTCATTGTTTGCAACCTTGTTGAACGCATCAATGATGAAGTATGGTACTTGGACAATGGATGCAGCAACCACATGAGTGGTAACAAGAATTTATTTTTCTCCATTGACAATAATATAAAAACTGAGATCAAAATGGGAAATGATGAGAAGGTTCCCATTATTGGAAGAGGTGTAGTCATCATCCAAACCAAGAATGGTGAGAAGCAGCAAATCCAGGATGTCTATTATTCCCTCGACATAAAACATAACCTATTGAGCATTGGACAAATGGTCCAAAACAGTTATAAAATCCTAATGGAGAATGCAAGATATTTGATAGAGAAGGTAGCAAAAGAGTGACGATTGCAGTGCAGATGATGAGAAACAAAATGTTTCCTCTCAGGATGCACATAGTGTCTACGATAGGAACAATAGACGATCAACAACAACATTGTTCACCGGCACTGATAGTAGTTTCACAACAGTCGACGGTCGAACAACATTCTGGATTCAACACAGTCATCAAAGACCCATCCAAGCTATGGAATTTAAGGTATGGGAACTTAAGCTTTTCAAGTTTAAGTTTATTGTCTAGAAAAGGAATTGTTAGGGGTTTACCATCCATTGTAGAACCCGATGGCAAGTGTGAGGCTTGCATTTTATGAAAACAACATAGGAAACCATTTCAATCTGGGTATTCTAGGAGAGAAAACGTGCCACTAGAGTTAGTGCACTCAGATTTGTGTGGACCCATGAAAACCCCCACCTTAGGAGGAAATACATATTTCTTGACTTTCATAGATGACTATAATAGAAAAATTTGGGTCTATTTCTTGAAAAAAAAATCAAAATCCTTTGAGAAGTTTAAATGGTTTAAGGTAGTAGTTGAGAAGGAGAGTGGTAACTATATCAAATCTCTTAGAACAAATAGAGGGGGAGAGTACATATCCAACGAATTTCTCATTTTTTGTAGGAATGAGGGCATTCACAAACAATTCACAACTAGGTATACCCCACAATAAAATGGAGTGGTAGAAAGGAAGAATAGGACCATTCAAGACATGGCGGCAAGTATGCTAAAGGTAAAAGGGTTGTCACACATATTTTGGGGAGAAACTATAGCAACAACAGTCTATATACTAAATAGGTGTCCCACAAAATTTGTTCGTGATAGGATTCCACAAGAAGCATGGACAAACAACAAATGGAGTGTTGTGCACTTAAGGATATTTGGGTGTGTGGCATACACACTCGTGTCAAAGGAGAAGAGGAAAAATTTTGATGATAAAGGAGAAAAATGCATCTTCATAGGATATAGTGAGGAGTAAAAAGCCTAAAAATTGTACAATCCCATTACCAAGAAATTAGTGATCAATAGAGATGTTATATTTATTGAGAATGAAGCATGGGATGGAACAGTGGATGACACCATGGGTATTTCAGTCACAATACCCCTTGATGATGAAGAAGTTGCAGATGATAGCAACATAGGGGGAGCTCAAGAGAGCAATATTTTAGCAAGAAACCACTGTAGATAATTGGAAAACAACAGCTCCAGTGATCTGCAACATAACAGTAAATCTGGCAGTGTTCAGCAGAGATAGCAAAGTAGTAGCTCTAGAATTCAGCTGAGCAGTAGCTCTGACAGTCAGCAGTATAGTAGGTCCAAAGGTTAGAGTAGCAGTAGTTTGGAAGAAAACTCAGACCCTACACTCACATCATTGATGTCAAGAAAAACAAAGAGTGTGAGGGAGATCTATGACAACACACAGCATGCTGATTTTAATGAGAACTTGGATTTTGCACTATTCTCCTATAGTGATCCAACATACTTTGAGGAAGCAGTGAAAGAAGATAAATGGTGTAAGGCCATGGATGAAGAGTTGGAGGCTATAGAGAGAGACCAAACATGTGAGTTGACCAAGTTACCCAAGGGTAAGAAAGTGATTGGAGTGAAGTGGGTCTATAAGACCAAGTGTATTGCAGAAGTGAAAATTGAAAGACACAAGGCAAGACTTGTTGTCAAAGGGTATAAATAGCAGCCCGGTATTGATTATGATGAGACATATGCACCAATTACAAGGCTAGAAATAGTGCAAACAGTGATAGCAATTGCAACACAACATCAGTGGAAAGTGATGCAGATGGATGTAAACCCAGCCTTCTTGAATGGAGTGTTGAAGGAGGAAGTGTACGTGGAGTAGCCACTTGGCTATGAAGTCCCAGGGCAAGAGGACAAAGTGTATAGGCTCTAGAAAGCTCTTTATGGGCTGAAACAAGCACCTCAGGTGTGGTATAGCAGAATAGATGCTTATTTGTTGAGCAAAGGCTTTAGCAAAAGTAGTAGTGAGCCCACACTCTACATCAAAGCAGCCAAAGGTGATATTTTAATTGTTGTTTTGTATGTAGATGATTTGATTTTTATTGGTAACAGTGACAATAGAATTGCTAATTTTAAGGAGGTGATGAAAAATGAATTTGAGATGACGGATTTAGGTTTGTTGAAGTATTTTCTTGGGATAGAAGTTCAACAAACACAACATGGCATTTTTATTTCACAATCTAACTATGCCAAATAGATTTTAAGAAGGTTCAAAATGAATAACAACAAACTTTCCCCCACACCAACAACAACAGGTCTAAAACTGTGCAAGACTGACATCAATAAGGAAGTGAACCACACTCTTTACAAAAGCATGGTTGGAAGTTTGATTTATTTGGAATCAACTAGGCCTGATTTAATGTATGTAGTAAGCTTGATATCTAGGTTCATGGAGGAACCTAAAGAGACACATTGGCAAGCAGGAAAGAGGATTTTGAGGTATGTCAATGGAACAAATGGTTATGGAATTTTGTATGCAGCAACTAATGAGTTCAAGTTGGATGGTTTCATAGATAGTGATTGGGCTGGAAATGTGGATGATAGGAAGAGCACATTTGGCTATGTCTTCAACACGGGATCAAGTGCAATCTCATGGGAATCAAAGAAGCAGTTAATTGTCTCTCTCAACATAGTAGAAGTAGAATACATAGCAGAAAATGCAACAACTTGTCAGGCTATTTGGTTGAGGAGGATCCTTGTCGATTTACAACAACAAGAAGTTGACAACACAGTCATTCATTGTGACAATGTGTCCTCCATAGCGCTGACGAAGAATCTGGTCTTCCACAGACGAAGTGAACACATTGAGATTCAATATCATTTCATAAGGGAGTTGGTAGAACAAGGTGAGATTAAATTATAGTATTGCAGATTTGAGTAGCAGCTCACTGACATCTTCACCAAAGCATTGCCAAATGATAGTTTTGAACACCTAAGAGATAGGCTTGGCATTATAGATAGCTTCGGAGATCAGCTCTAGAAGGAAACATCATATTGACAGCTGACTTGCAGATTAAGGGGGAGTGTTGGAATAATTTATTCTACAGTCAACAGAACTTGTCAGCTCAGCCCCCATGTTAGATGAAGACTTCCCACTTGCAGCCAATGTAACCTGCAACATTCAATATGGTAGATAAATTTTAAATTAAAATTGGAGTGCATGTTTTTGAGTTAGTAATTGTTGTTGTAGCCTGCTAGCATTAAATGAATTAGGTAGATTTGAATTTTGAATCTAAGCGCTCATTCTCATGAGCTTGCTAATAAAAGACAAAAAGAATGTATTTGTTGGAGTTAGAGTATGCAAAAGATTTTTGTATTGGAAGAAGACCCTATAGCAATAGATGAAAAAGGGAATGTTCAGCTCAGAACCAGTGACAGCAGTAGCACAAAAAGAATGTTTTAGCAAACGCAATGCATTGTCAACTACAGCTACAGGATTCTAGTAGTTTATGTATTTCAGTGTGAGAGTAGCACCATTTGTATTGGACATCTGTCCAAGTTAGTTTAGTTTTATTTTTTTCATGCAAATCAGAGAATATCCTCTGAGGTTTTTGTATTTTGGAAAGAATAAGGAATATATGCAAAGTTATTTTATGTTCTTTTTATCTTGCTGTCACTGTGCGTACTCTGTACATTTTCTATGTTTGCTTTTTTGTTCTGTTAGTCCAGTAACAATAGTAAAGTTGTGTATCAACACCCCTGCCACCCAACATAAGAGAGCATAGTCATCACAAAAACTAGAATCTTCTATCTCCATCTTTCAAATTCAAAATAAATTCACTCTTTTGTAGTTTCGAAATGGTCTTGGTATTAGATGCATCTCGCAAAAGGTATTATCTTTTTTAGTTGCTCTGAAATCCTCCATGTCGAGCTCTTGTAAGGGATTCCTTGAGATCCCTTGTCTAGCGATTTAATCACTTGGATGAACCAAGTTTCGAATGCCTAGAACACCTAATTTCCATGTGAGTTCTCTCTTTATCCTAAAGTTGGTCCTTACTACCAGATCTTCTTGAATGAGCCCAATAATCTCTATCTACAAAAAGTCCCCAAGCCCTGCAACACTAGACATAATTCCAGTATTCCACTCTCTCCTTTAACATTGAATTTTAGTTGACAAAATCACTAAGTCCTAAGGTTTAGTCTGATGGGGAAAAATATTCAACAATAATAAATATACAGTAGCTATGTATATACTATAGCATCTACAATTATCAGACATGGTGCTTGCCTTAGGGAGTAAAATGAAAAACATCCTGCAATCATGTCACTTTTTGAATATATCCTACAATCATGGCTTTTCATCCTACAATCAGTTTATTTCATTCTAAGCATATCCTATAGTCACGAAATTTTTAAGGTGTTTTATTTTGAACATATCCTACAATCACGCCAATTTCTCCTACAATTATGTCATTTCATCTTGCAATCATAGCTTTCCTAACATACCCATTTTGAACCCTATAAAATTTAGAATTTGTAGTATGTTGTTTGGCGTCTCAACCACCATTTATTTTTCTACCAATGACTTTTATGTAAGTGAATTTGTATTGCATCGAATTTAAGTTCAGTTTGTACTTTCTACCAAGGAAAATGTGTATATAGTGTGAACTTTATTGCTAAATTACAAAAAAAATTAGCCCCAAAACATTTGTATTTTCATTTGTCAAGCATTAGACTACAAAGTTCCCATCCTTTATATGCTACATCATCAAATAACTAAGCCTTGGGCATAACTTTCCTTAAGCCATCTTCTATTATTGTCGACACTTTAGTTGATGTTCATGAACCATAACAAACAATTATAAATCCCTTCATTAGATGTACACAAAAGAACAGACATATATTGCTCTTCATGTTCTGTGGCTTCTTTGTGAACTTGGACAGCATCAAGAAAATATTTGTAGTAGTCAACGTGCAACTCTATTTTCTTCTCATTAAATCCAGGTGTATGAGGGATCGCCACAACTGACGGTTCGCTAAGTGCATGGAGTGCATTTAATAAAATCTAACTATTAGATTTTAGTTTTAGTTTTAATTCGATTTTTTGTTTTAATTTTAATTTAGATTAGTTTTTTTCTTAGTTTTAAATTAGATTAAGTTAAATTAAATAAATTTTAGTTAGTTAAGTTTTATTTTAATTTTAGTTTAAAACAAATTACAATTAATTTAGAATTTAACTTTAGAGTAATTTAGAATTTAATGTTAGTAATTAATTAGATTAACTTAGAATTAATTTGATAGTTATTAGTTACTTACATTAATTTTTGGTAAATAATTTTTAGTATTAGTTTAAATTAATTTTAGCAATTAACTTTGTTAATTTAGATTAGTTTAAGTTTAGATTAATTTGGATGGATTAATTTAGCTAAGTTTAGATTAATTTTTTTAACTTTTGTTAGTTAGGTTAATGTTAGTTTAGTTTTTGATTCCAGGGCTAAATTTGTTAATTTGTCTTTTCAATAGGTTCATTTGTTTGATACTTGAAAAATAAAAAAACATAAACTCTCGCTTTGTCGAAGACCAGTGCCACAAACAACTAATCATTGTGTTGTAGGTTCGATTGTCAGAGGATCTATCTTGAAACATTGTGTCTTTTTTTTAGATTAGATCACATTTAGATTAGTTGGTCTAAAAGGAACTCAAGTGTTTTCTTTGACATGATAAGCAAGGTTAAAATGAACAAGTGTTTTCCATGTCTTGTGGTTTGCATTTTTTTATTGAATTTGTATACTCTTCTCTCGAACCACTCAAAATCATTGCTTTGACATTTTGCATAACCACCCACCCATTTGGAGTTGGAATTAAAATAAACCCCATGTGAGTGTGAGGCAAAGGTATTGTGTATGCTCTCTCCTTGCACTTCGCATGATCTGGGAGATCAAAAATAGTGTAATTCCTTGCTTTTGTATACCTTTAGAGGGCCTGCCACCCCACTTTGAAAGGTGGAAATGACCCAAGCAGTAACAAGCTAAAGCCAAGCTCTTTCGAATAGTTATTTTTTTAATTTTGTGTGATATGGATTACAAGTGTAGAAGGCTTGTTGTTTCAAAGGTATTCATGGAGGACTATAAATATGTATTATAATGTTTATTGCTTAATAATACATGAGTGATGGATGATTTTAGAGGATAGGTTTTTCCCTCTTGAGGGTTTTCACAGGGTATATCTTGTGTCATCTTTGATAGTATATTGTCTATTATTTTGTATATGGATTTTGAATACTTGTTTAAATACATAAATTTATCTATTTGTATTATGTGGAGATTATCTTGGGTGGATGCATATTTCCTTTCACTATATACAATAAGCTATTGTATTTTGGGAACTAGTCTTTTGCAAGTCTATCAAGCAATCTATAATGCCCCAGCATGTAACCCTAGAGGATGACACAAACACAACAGAAGTGTAAATTTTTTTTTTTTAAGTTTAATTAATACAAGTAAAGAAAACTACACTTAATGCATACTTCCTCTAAGGTACATGACAACCCATACATTTGAATCCTATAATATACAAAAGTAAACTAATCCATAGCATATAAATAGTACTCATGAAATAAATAACATACATCCAAAGCATTAAACTCATCTCAGAAGATACAAAGTACATCAAATAATCATCCATAGATTGCATTCATTCAATATAGTAGTTACAAAGCTCATTTCCAAAATGAGGAAGATCATACAATAATGTTAAAATTACAATGATACAAGAATCCTCCTCGAATACAAATGAGTAGTACATATACAAAGTATCCAACTGATACAAAGGAACACAAGAGATGGAACATATCAACTAGAACATGCAAGCTCTCCAATCTAGAAGATTATGCCAACACGATCATGAAATGGAAACCCAAAAGCGTAAGGTGCATGTTCCACCCAACCAAGTGGTACCCAAAGTCCCATCCCCTGTGCTAGGAGATAGTAAAAGGGCTTCCTAGGAAAAACCAATAGCCTCTAAACACAAGAAACACACAATACTATACCATACAAGAATAATACATACATAAAGGTTACATTGCTTCTAGACTAAAAGAAGCAATTATATCAACTACACAATACATATTGATTTTTGTCATAGGAGGAGTGTCATCACAAATTTGCATGGGTTACCCTACCAGATCTTCCTAGGCCCCAACCCCCATCTTGGGTTACCCTGGTAGCCTCTCACAACCCCCGTCCCCACATGCAAACTAAAGTGGAATCAATTATCTTTCAAAGGGACAAGATAACGATCTTACCATTTTAGGCATTCCCATCTCATCCCAAGTCTAAACAAGCTCTTGAGCCCATGAGCAAGGCACAATTAACAAGTTATATGATTTAAGTTACCCTTTCCTCTAATATAATTATTTAATTTTCATTGAATTAACTAACTCTCACATGAGTTACCCTAGCACCACTTTGTGTGTCATCCCCCATTGAGAGCCACTCCCCTATTGACAACACAAGGATCTAATCCACAACCAAGGGTAAACAAATTGCACACAACAGATATTAAATCCCAATTCAAAATATAAGAGACAACACATCCAGTTCGTAACTAGGTGTTTAAATAAATCACAACCAAGTGCACTACCCAAGGAAAATAAGGGATTGAACCACAAATCACAACAACCCCCTCATAAAACATCATCTGGAAGACTTACATACATAACTAATCGATTTTCCCAACTTACAAGAACAAAAGAAATCATAATTTAATAGGCAATACAGGCAAGAAATAAAACTACCATTAGGATTTCCTATTTCCAATTTCCATTTCAATAAAATACAATAATGCATTGCCCAAAATAAACTAACTTAATACAATTTCAATTATAGACAATAGAGAAATTAAATCCATATGTTTATTTCAATTTCCCAATTACATATAAATAAAAATTAATTTCCTCTTTTAAAACATTTTATTTAAAAATATCTAACTTGTGCTTTTGCATGCATCAATTATAGAAATACATTTTAAATATATATATATAATTATATATGCATATATATAAATTATATATATTTAAATATATATAATATTTAAATATTTAAAACCAATTACAATTTTCAAAACATATATTAAATATATATATACTTAATCATTACATAAGCATACACTTCACTTACAATACTTAATCCAAGCCAAGGCACCATCTTTAACTCAACCATGTAGACATTCACAAATTCATACAAAGAAACGTACAATATCATTTTCAACATTGATGCACACAAATATTTATATTTGTTCTTTTATAAAAAAATTCACTTATACAAACCAAACTCTTCCTAAACAGAAATAATCAAAGAACTAAAATAGTTTTCAATCCATTCATTTTTGTTAGAAGATTAATCTTTACTTGGTAAAGGTTATTCTTTAATTGTAATTATTTATTAACTTGTGGGAATATTCCAAAGGAATCCCTACAAGTTTTTTGTCTTTTTTGTCTCCTCACACATGTGTGATGATGACTCTTTTTTATTTTTGATTCCTTTATTAAGGAATATTTGTAGCCACCTCCTTAAGAGGTGACACATTGCACACAGATAGATGAATGGTGGCATTCATTGAATTGGGAGTTACATTCTAACTCCTCTTCTCACCTCTATTTATTGAGGTGCATCTCCTCTCATTCTATATATTCAAGCACTCAAGCTTAAGGCTTAAGTGCTCTCTCTCTCTTTGTATCATTCTTAGGCATTCTTCCTCCATTCATAATATTGAGGTTTTTTCTTGTTTTTTCCCCTTATCAAATTCTTGTGTCTCCTTTGCATTTGGTGGTTATTGGTTTGGCTTCTCTATTTCTTGGTAATCTCTTTCCTTAAAAAAATGCTCATTAGTTAGTACTTTCCAATGCTCATTTATTTTACCTTTCATGGTATCAGAGCTTGGTACTACTAAATTTTTGTAAGCTACATTGTTGAAGGTTTACCAAGTAAAGATTAATCTTCTAAAAAATTTTGAGTTTACTAAGAGTCTTAGATTATAGGGTAGTCAATGGAACTCTACAACATTCAACATACACAAATTTGAATAAATATCTGACTGGGAACAATTTTCCCCAATTTCTTCTACGTGAATAACAAAATCTAAATCAAGTTTAGAATTGTAGTAAACAGTAGACTTCTAGGCATGGTGTGACTGGCTAGAATGAGGGAAAAGAAAATCAAACATTATAATATAGATGTACAACGAATGAGGTTACTACTATATTCATGAATTTTTTAGTTGGTTTCTATTCAAGTTAAAGTCATCCTTAACATAACTGATCTTATCAAAACCTTGGTCAAAGGATAGTTTGCACTCAAGTTGGGACAAGGACTATTCACCCAATCAAGCACTTGTAAACTACCTAATCAGTGGCATGCAAAGATAGTACCAGGATAAGAACACCTATAGATCACCTAGATTAACCCACAGTGTAAAATTTTTCCTGACATCAATGGATAAATAAACTTGACTTAGCAACACAGAGTTTAATGTTTTTGATAAAGGAAAAAATAAGTTTTACAGGGACCCGAAACCACAAATTTTACATGCAAGAGAAAGATAAAACATCAAAGTACCCAAAGAAAGGAAGGTTGCAACACAGAGAAAGCCAAAAAAGGATAGCAGCCACCAACCAAGAGCTAGTAAAGGCTAGCAAGAGACCAGCACAAAAAACAACCAAAGCTACCGTAATGACTTTAAAGTCTCTACAACCTCAACTTCAAGGTTGCACATCTCCTAGGTGCCCTTTCTCAGAGCCTGCATCTCCTAAGGTGAAGACTCTGCCTTTCTCTTTAGGTAAGCTCTAGTCCTCTTCGAGGGGCAGTCATCCTCTTTCTTACTTTTCTGCTTGTTAGCTTCCAAGTCCACAACCAGCAACCCCTGATGGGTATTTTCCATCTTCTCAACCATTGTGCTCAAGATAGTAGCATTTTGTTTCACAACTCTGTGGTTATGCTCCATGATAGTTCTCATAGTCTCCTTTATTTTTCCAATTTCTGGACTTCCAGATGCTTAACCTTATTCTCATTATCCTTTTTCATCTTGTCTGTGAGCTCAACATTTCTTTGAAGGTGCTCAACCATTGACCTCATCTCTTCCTCATTCCATGAAACCCCAGTAGTATTTTGGGATGCACCTTTAGCCTCAACATAGAGTTTAATGTTTTACAAGGTGTAGAAATAACGGTTTCACAAGTAGAATAGAGTGATATTCTCTGTGATGTAAGTCTCTTTGGACTAGAAATCTTTAGATGATAAAGAATCTAAAACTGTGGCATCAACTATAGAGAGAAGGATAACAAAGATTTAAAGCATAAACGGATGCAACTACGGGTTGGGACGCCTTGCGCACAACATGGAGTCTATTACTTCATTCATCATTGCACACATGACATATGTCTAAATATTAAAATAGATATACTAGAATTCACTTAGTTTTAATTTGAATCACCGTAATAAACCTTCATTATACACAGTTATGAAGAGAAGTCCACGAATGAAGGAAATGATGGAAGGTTTATTAAATAAAGCATCAAGCATATCAAACCTTCACTATCAAATAGAGGTTTACAATTTCCTAGCCAAATAAAAATAATTGGGAAAACAAACAAAAAACAATAATCTTCTACAAGAAGATCTTTTCCATTCCTATAGATATTTTTCAAATCTTCTATTGTTTTCCCTCTAGGACTTCTATTATTTAAAAAAACAATTTCCTATAGAGGCTCTAAATCTTTTACAACAATTTCCAATTCCAAACAAATCAAAGCTAAAAAAAATTTATACAGAAGCTCAAATATTTCATGGAAATTTCCAAACACAACAATCTTTCAAATTTACCAAAATATATTAAAGCTTCTACACAAATAACATATTCTTCTTGTATAGGCAATCTTTCCAATCTGCATATAAATAAAAAAAATTTAAAGAACCTATTTCCAGATGCTTGAGGAAATGATGTTTGAAGTAGAGGTTCACCTTCAGATTCCAATTTATCAAAGCTTCTTCTAGATTATCCTCTTTTCTAGAAAGATGAAAACAAAACTAGAGCCAAAATTACTTGAGAGCTTCTTTTTCCCAATTTTCAACAACCTCCAAAATATCTTTTCTCATTGTCCTAAAGTAGTCTCTTTCCTCTTTTAGTTAATGAAAATATTATCTCCAAGAAATAATTCCCAAAAATAATCTTTTAGTTTTTCTAACACATGTCACAAATAAAATATCTTTTCAACCATATCACAGATATTTCCTCTAAGATAATTACAAGATATTTATGCATTTAATAATTCATAATTCACATATTAATTTCTAATTAAATTAATCAAATTACTGTAATCACTTTATAAAATAAATTAAATCAAATATAAAGCTTCTAACAACATTAATCAAAATTAATTAAATAATCACTAAAAACCATTATAAACAATAATTAACATAAATTTCCCACAGAACATACCTTGCAAAATAAATAAATGACAAGGAAAACGTGGAAAACATAATAACAAAGCATAACAAAACAAGGAATGGCGACACACTATGACTAGGGTTGTGGCTTGACAAGGAAACCCTGTTACTATCTCCCAATCAACTATTTCATTGGGCAATGGACACGCTCAAACTTGTGAATCTAGGTGGAGTTGATGTCCGATACCTACAATCCTGCTATCAAAAAATATATATAAATTATGAATCAAACACACCGTTAAGAGAAAATTGTGGAATTGCAGGGTGCTTGTAAGCGAGTGATGCAATCTCGTTCCCTTCACCAATATAGTGTCACATCAAAACTGATGAAGTTAAAACATAAAATAACTACATATGAAAATATATCAATATCAAGTCAAATAAACAACTATGCTAACCAAAAAGCATGTTATTATCAATAATCATCCATATAGTGTACCATCACATCACAATATAAAAACTATCATCACTACAATGTCAATGATCAAATAACAACAACATAGTATCATGGTCTATCAAAGTAAAAGCGTTCTCTAAAAACATAAGCAAATTGAAGGGGTGCTACATCCTCCCCCCCTAAGATCAAGCTTACTCCTAGAAGCTTGCAAACAAATAGGGATAGAGCTCCCTCATCCTAGTTGCATCCTCCCAAGTAGCCAAACTATCATCTCTTAAATCCCACTAAACCCTAACCTACTCAATATCTTGACCCCTGAGGGTGAGTCTCCTGTGCTGCATGATGGCCATGGGCTCCAAAGCTAGTTGCCCATCCTCTACTTGTAAGGCATTCCAATCAAGGATGTGAGATATATCAAGGTGATAAGGCCTGAGTATTGAAACATGAAATATGTCATGTATGCATGAAAGACTGAGCAGCAAGGCAAGACGATATGCTATTGGCCCAATCTTCTCAAGAATATCGAATGGCCTAACGAAGTACAGTGAAATCTTAGATCCCTTTCCATATCATATTGGAATCTTTCACATACACACTTGCAAAAAGATTGGTCACCTACTACAAACTGGTGATCCACTCGATGCACATCTACATACTTTTTCTGCCTATCCAATGTAACAACCAAATGTTCCTTGATCCAGATCACCTACTACTCCATATCCTGAAGCATCTCAAGACCCAATAGAACTCTATCCTCTAACTGATCCCAACTCAAAGGATTCCAACATGGTCATCCACACAATGCCTGGAAAGGAGGCATACCAATCAAACTCTAATAACTATTATTATAAGAAAACTCCACTAAATGGGGATGATCCTCCCATCGTTTCTGTTGGTCCATCACATACATGCATAACATATCCTCAAGGAACCCTCTCAATTTTTCCATCTATCTCAGGGGGATATGTTGAACTAAAGTTCAACTATGTCCCTATTGCATGCTACAATGATGTCCAAAGAGTTGAGGTGAACACAAGATCCCTGCCAGAAATGATCGGACAAGGAATATTGTGCAACCTAACTATATCTCCCATGAACACTATAGCAATGGATGAAGCATTATAGGATGAACGAATAGGAAAGAATTTTGCTACCTTTGTCAACCTATCCACCATCACCATAATGGCATCATGTCATCACAAAGAATTGGGTAACCCAACAATGAAATCCAACGAGATTATATCCCATGTCCATACTAGCACCAAATGTGGTTGCAGAAGTCCTACTAGATGTTGGTGTTCAACCTTCACTCACTGACACTCCAAACACCTCAACACAAAGTCATCTCACTTCATACCTGCATAGAAATATAGTTGTCACAAATCGGTATGCATCTTCTTCACTTAGGGTAGATGAGCTGAATAAGGCACCCGATGTGCCTCTATTATAATCAAGGTACAAAGATCTCCAAAGGATGGAACATAAATTCATCCCAAGTGTCTCAACAAACCATTTGACTCTAGAGAATAACCTGAGAATCTTCCCTCAAGAGTCATGCTTGTCTCTATCTCTAATCTCACCTCCTGATACCAACTATTTGTAGGAAGTGTAAAAAGAATTTGACTCCTCAAATCCACACCAAGAGTCAACTCTGAAAATTCATGTCTTTGTTTGCTAAGAATGTCAGCAACTACATTCTCCTTCCCCTGGATGAACTTCACCTTGAATTCATACTCACAAAGGAATTCCATCCCTCGCCTTTGCCTAGCATTTAGATTAGGCTACGTGAAGATGTTTTGTAGGCTCCGATGATCATTGTGCAACTCAAATCTCTGCCCCAATAAGAAATGTCTCCATATCATCAAAGTGTGTACTACCGTTGCTAACTCAAGATCGTGTGTGGGGTAATTCAACTCATGATCCTTGAGTTTGCACAAATCATATGCAATAACATGACCATCCTACATCAAAACTTCTCCTAATCCCTCCAAAGATGTGTTTGTATAGACAATAAAATCTCTAGTAGGATCAGGTATTGCAAGAATCAGCGCACTGGTCAACCTCTCCTTTAGAGTCTAAAATGCTACCTCACACTACTCTAACCAGATTAATCTCTTCCCTTTTCTCTGAAGAGAAGTGATAGGATGTCCTATCCTAGAGAAACCCTGAATGAAGCATTTGTAATAACCTGCTAATCCCATGAAACTATGTATCTCTTCCACATTAGTGGGCGTAGGCCAATCAATGATCGCTTGGATCTTCGCAAGATCCACTGCAATAGCCTCTCCTGTTATCACATGCCCAAGGTACTTAACCTCAACCTTAAAGAACTTGCATTTGGACAGGTTAGCGTACAACTGATTATCTCTCAAACACTGCAAAACCTACCTCAAATGCTCCTCATGCTCCTCTATTGTCCCAGAATAGATCAATATATCTTCAAGGAATAGTAGTACAAAACTATTAAGATATGTGTGAAAGACTTTGTTCATCAAGCTCATGAAAATAGATGGCACATTCGTCAACCCAAACGGTACCATTGTAAACTTGTAGTGACCGTAATGTGTGAGAAACACCATCTTATGAATGTCAAAATAAAAAATATGTAGCTAATGATACCCTGACTTAAGATTGATTTTTTAAAAGACCATAGAACTCGTGATTTGATCGAACAAATCATCAATCCTAGGTAAGGGATATCGGTTCCTAATTATCACTTTATTCAACTGATAGTAGTCTATGCACAAGTTAGATATTTTGAAATAAAATTTTTTGAAAGAGGAAATTGATTTTTATTTATATGTAATTGGGAAATTGAAATAAACATATGGATTTAATTTCTCTATTGTCTGTAATTGAAATTGTATTAAGTTAGTTTATTTTGGGCAATGTATTATTGTATTTTATTGAAATAGAAATTGGATTTAGGAAATCCTAATGGTAGTTTTATTTCCTACCTAAATTTCCTATTAAATTATGATTTCTTTTGTTCTCATAAGTTGCGGAAATCGGTTAGTCATGTATGTAAGTATTCCAGATGATGTGTTTTTATGAGGGGGTTGTTGTGATTTGTGGTCTAGCTCCTTGTTTTCCTTGGGTAGTGCACTTGGTTGTGATTTAGTTAAACACCTAATTATTATGAGTGGGATGCGTTGTCTCTTATATTTTGAATTGGGATTTAATATCCATTGTGTGCACTTTCTTTATCCTTGGTTGTGGATTAGATCCTTGTGTTATCAGTAGGGGAGTGGCTCTCAATGG
The DNA here is from genome assembly GCA_007258455.2 of Sequoia sempervirens. Lineage (NCBI taxonomy): Eukaryota > Viridiplantae > Streptophyta > Pinopsida > Cupressales > Cupressaceae > Sequoia > Sequoia sempervirens. Next base: position 83,016 of record VDFB02331268.1, read on the forward strand.
GGTTCAACACACAAAGTGGTGCCAGGGTAACTCATGTGAGAGTTAATTCAGTGGAAATTAAATAATTATATTAGGGGAAAGGGTATCTTAAATCATGTAACTTGTTAATTATTCCTCGCTCATGTGCTCAACAGCTTGTTTAGACTTGGGATGAGACGGACAAGCTTGGAATGGAAAGATCATTATCTTGTCCCTTTGAAAGATAATTGATTCTACATCAATTTGTATATGGGGTTGGGGGTCATGAGAGGCTACCAAGGTAACCCAAGATGGGAACTAGGGCCTAGGAAGATCTTCCACGGTAACCCATGTAGCTTTGTGATGACACTCCTCCTATGACAATAGTTAGTATGTATTGTGCAGTTGATATACTCGATTCTTTTACTCTAGAAGTAATGTAACCTTTATGTATGTATTATTCTTGTATGGTATAGTATTTTGTGTTTCCTGTGTCTAGAGGTTATTGGTTTTTCCTAGGAAGGCCTTTTACTATCTCCTAGTATGGGGGGTGGGCCTTTGGGTACCACTTGGTTGGGTGGAACATCCACCTTACACTGTTGGATTTTCATTTCATGTTCGTGTTGGTAGAATCTTTGAGATTGGAGAGCTTGCATGTTCCAGTTGATATGTTCCATCTCTTACATTCCTTTGTATCAGTTGGATACTTCATATATGTACTACTCCTCATTTGTATTCGAGGAGGATTCTTGTATCATTGTAATTGTAACATTATTGTATGATCTTCCTCATTTTGGAAATGAGATTTGTAACTGCTATATCGAATATATGCAATCTATGGATGATTCTTTAATGTACTTTGTATTTTATGAGATGATTTTAATTATTTGGATGTATGTTATTTATTTCATGAGTATTATTTATATGCTATGGATTAGTTAAATTTTGTATATTATGGGATTCAAATGTCAGCATTGTTGCGTACCTTAGAGGATGTATGCATGAAGTATAGTTTTCTTTACTTGTATTAATTACACTTAAAAAAAAAAATTGCGCTTCTATTGTGCTTGTGTCATCCTCTAAGGTTATGTGGCAGGGCATTACACAATCAAGGCATCTATCAATCAAAATTTGTGCAACTTGTTGTGTGGTATAACTTCATCAATAATTTTAGGTCAAGCTAACATTATTATTTATCATTTATTATTTTATTCAATTATATTTTTAGCCTTTTCTTTTCCTAGGGTACGTGCTCTTGATCATTTTCAATTATTGTACATAGATGTAGAAATACCAAAATAGGGTTAGACTTAGGCAAGCCCTTATATAGTACAACCTTTCCCCCTCTTTTCATGTGAGCGGGTGAGATTTAGAAGATTTTTCAATTCAAAGTTACATAAAACACGAAGGAGACTACAACTCACATCTCAATTTTTTTAGATCTAATAAAGGAACATTTTGGTCTAGGGTACCCAGCTAAATTTTCCACCTAATTTAGCCTCAAATTTACTATGGATTACTCTTTGACTCTATTTCTCATATTAGAGGCTATTATGTGGTTTTGTATTTTCATTTGTGCAATAAATTACATTTTTAGATGTAAGGTTACATGTCAACTAGTCTTACTAAATCATACATCAAATTTATCATCATCACAACTCAAAAGGACACAAACCCTAAGAGGTGGCAGCAAGCTAATCATCAACCCTAGTTGGTTTATGTCCAAATATGATGTTAAGTGAAAAGAGGTTAATCTTAGTTGGATCTAGGATCACTTTTCCTACATCATATATGCATATCAAAGATTATAAAATTCAAATACTTTCTAGTCAATTAATTTCCTTCTTGAATGCTAGTTGTGAAAATATTTGGGCATATTTGGGTAGAGACTAGTAAATTTGAGTTTTACAAAATTTATTTGAGCATTTCTTTCTAATAACATGATGAAATAAAGGGTTGTTACATTTGAAAGGAGGGATTGTGCTAGTTGTGTGTTAGTGGTTCATCTAATTTATAGTCTATCAATGTAAAAAGTAAACACATTATCTAAAAACATCACTTATATAATAAACTATAATAATAATAAAAATGTATTTGAAGAAATTTAGTTGCCATGAGGACATCTATACCATTATGATTATCTCATCAACCCAATCCTTTTACTTCATAATTTATTTATTCATTTTTACATGGTCAGGATATCCTTAGTGTATTTTTTAATTTTTGTCTTGCATCCACAAAGTTTGCACCTCAAGTCCAATTCACTCATGATTTCATGTTCACTAAACTTAAAATTCCTATCTAAAAATACAAACCTTGTGGTTTTGGAGATGTCCTCTAGGTGTTTTAAAAACTATCAATCCTTGAAATATAATGAAACATAGAAGATCAAGTTTCTCACTTCTTGTGAGTTCCTCGTATGCCTTCATGGTTATTTTGTAATGGGTACTGGCCCTTCCAGTTTTAACCTAATCAGAACATAGAGGATCAAGTGAATCAAATATAACAAGTGAACAACCAATAGGATTAGATCCATTGATTATAAAATAGATTCATGCTTATGCAAATAACTTAGATACATGAATTCTCAAAATAGAACTACAATTACAAAGCATATCTCGAATGCCTATTTGTATGTACTATATCATTAGAATGTGTGTTACATCATTCCTAAGTCTTCCCATAAGTTATTGAACTAAGCACACATTCTTCACAACTACTACTTTAAAATGACACACAATTTTAAATTATCAATTCTATAATTATTATTTATTAATTTAAATAAATATACACTTGAAAATAGTATAAAATGATTTTCATTGGCAATATTATATTTATAATATCTTTATTTTGAATATCAATAAAACACATTAATTATTTCCAATATTTTTTTAATGCTTATTAATTTATTTATTGTCAATTATAATATATAAAATGGCCTATTATTTTCTTGCCATGATTATTAAATTTAGTTGTTATCGAGCCTACATAAATTATTACTAGAAAACAATTATTTAATAAACATAGCTTTATTGAATTGAATCTATCTATAGCAATGCCCTACCTAAACAACAATTGTTACATACAACCAAAAGAAATAAATCATGTCACTCGTGCATATAAGGAAACTAAATCATGTCATAGGTGTCAACACGCAATCAACAGTGCATTTAATAACTACACGAACGGACACTTTCCCCAAACTCTTTCAAGCACCTTATCAATTAACGGTTTGCCAAAATTGGCAGTTAAGGTTGCGTGGGAAACCTGAGCCTGCACCTTTCTTCCATAACGCTTAAGGAAACCCTAACCGGCGGTGTGTATGTGGCACTCGTAACATCGGGCATCGGCATATTTATTAAGGAGTTTTTTGTTTGCCAAGCTTTCTAATCAAATCAAAGCGCGTCAATTGCCGCTTTTAAGAAGGAAACCCCATGGGAACTTCGCGTGCAAAATATAAGCTATATATACCCCTACATCAACTAAATTTCAACTCAGTACTATTGATAATTTGACGAAAAAATGTTTCTTTGTCATATCATCAGATTTTACAACGTAAATCCGTATCCTGTTGAAGATGATTTGGTTATTTTGTTCGCTGCTGTATTGTTCTCTGTGGCCTCTCTGTTATCATTTCTGATGGCATGCCAAGCTAGGGAATACACCGTGGAAGATGAAGCAGCGTGGACGTTGGACTATGATAATCAGAAATGGGCAGCAAGCGAAACAATCTATGTTGGTAATTTCAATTCAGTATAACGAGTGTTCATGTCTCCATGTTTTATATGACGTTTTATTGGCTTTTTTTTTTTTTTTTAATGTTGTGGTGGTGGCTGTGGAGGCAGTGTTTAACTACTTCAACACAATATATGTTGGTAATTTCAATTCAGTATAACGAGTGTTCATGTCTCCATGTTTTATATGACGTTTTATTGCCTTTCTTTTCTTTTTTTTAATGTTGTGGTGGTGGCTGTGGAGGCAGTGTTTAACTACTGCAACACTGAGATGAGAATTCATAATGTGGTGAAAATAAACGCAACAGCATTTGCGAAGTGCGTTAACGAGCCGAACATGGGACGATATGAAAGCGGAAGTGATGAATTTGTTTTAAGTACCACGGGAGATATATATGTGGTTTATTTGTGGAATGCCTGGTCACTGTGCAAGAGGCGTGAAACTTAAAATCACTGTGAAAAAACCGCTCCCATTCCCACCATGCTCCTTCTCCTGCTCCTTCACACAGAACAGACGGAATTCCTGCTTCTTCTCCTGCTGATTCTCCAGCTGATTCTCCTGCTTCTGCTCCTGATAGTTTCTTTCGCACGTGCCTAACATGGCTTCCATGGCATTGAATTCACATATTTCATTGTTTGTCTAAGTTTCTCCTACAACGATATTTGTCTCATAGTAATAAGATCTGGGGATCCGTGATTCTGATATTACATCTCTTTACCCTTTCTCTATTAGCTAATAACATGTATGGTAACCTACTGATTGATATTATTGTTGTTCTGGCCTATTGTCTTCATTTCACTTACGATTGTCACAAATACATTGAGAGCATTCAATAAATAGTTATTTAAGGATACTGGAATTTAGTGGAACATGATTACTCTAATTATATCTGGATTACACAGAGGAATCAAAAACATTACACAGTGGACTTCATATTACAATGCATAATGCCAAAATCTAAAATAGCTGAATATAGCTTAACTATGCATAGAAAATATCAAGGAAATTTAGTTTATAAGTTCACACAAAATTAATTTCAATTCTCTGTTGGCTCACGCTTCCAGTCATCTGGGGCCATGCTTTCTGTATTAGTCGGCACGGTTTATGATTATATGACTTCCGAATGGCTAGAAGCGTCTCTCTGCGTGAAGAAAACTACACTATGGGAATGGGTGGTCACTTCTCAATCTAAATTTCTCGAGATCATTCTCTTGTCTTTAACCTGAAAATTAAGCACGTAATATAGTTCTGTATTTTAGGTGTCTCATATTCCCTTGGCAAATCCATTGCATTGGATAATATTTATAAGAAAATATTTTTCCATCTAAAAATTATAGATAAGGAAATTGAGTTGATTTTATTAATTGCCTACTGATTTCTGTAATTTGACAACCTATATTAATTATTTTAGTCTACTTATTTATTTTAATAAATGTCAACATCATCTTTTAATATCTACTTAATTTGATGACCATTAAAATTAATTATTTTATTTCATCTATTCATTGTAACAAATCTATTAGCATTTATTTTTAATATTAGGGGTTATATACTATGAGTCACAACACAAATTATTCACTCACATCTACAATGATTGACATTCACAAGAATCTCACTTAAATGATAATTTTCGAATAATTATGTGATTTGTTTCAATCTATAAAAGACTAATATGATAAATAAACTTGGTGTCACATAAGACTTTGGTGAAAAGATCAAGATAGATAATCTATTAGTTACTTAATATCATAACAGTTAACATTAATTATTTTAATTTACCTAATAATTGTATTAAATATGATAACATTGCCTCTCAATGTTGCTTATCTATTTATTATATTAAATATGTTAACAACTCATCTTCATGTTAGGGGTTACATATGATTATTCACAACACAAAACACTCACTCACACATACAATGATTGTCATTCACAACAAGCCCCCTTGAATGACAGCTAAACAAATAATCATGCAATTTGTCTCAATCCAATGAAATTGAGCTAAGATAGATAAAATCTATCTCACATAGGGCCTTCTTGAATAGATTAGCTATCTAGTGTTTGATCATGTAGTATTGAAGATGGAATATTTTCTACTAGATGAAGTGCTTGATGTAATAGTGATACAACTCAATATGCTTTTATTCTAGCAGGAAACTTTAGATTTTTGGATAACTAAATTGCATTTTGATTATCATAGTGGAAGCTCTCTTTATTTCATGTTTTTCTAGTACTAAAAGAATAACCTATAACCAAGCTATTTCCATACTTTCCTCTAATGCTACACATACTTTGTCCCTATAGTGAATAACATAATAGTAGACTATTTTTAACTTCATGAAATTGGGTTGCAACCACGAGGGAAATTATAATCTAGTGTTGGTTTTGTTTCATATGCATAACTTGACCAATCTAAACTATAGTATCCTACATGTGTCACATCTACACAAGAAGAATACTCAAACTCCTTGTACATTTCTCAATATTATCTTTCTACCATGAAATATAGAACCTTAAATTAAGTCAAAAACCTTGAAACCTCAATTATTACAAATGAAATATATTTTTGAGTGTGAGTAGTACACAAGGATTCCAACAAATTACTTGTATAAGGTAGGATCAACATCCTCACCTTCTACATGCTTAGTCAACTTCAACCATAGTGTAAATGGAGTATTAAAAACCTTCAAATCTTCCATGATAAACTTGTTCAATAGGTCTATAACATACTTGGTTTGAGGGAGATAAATTTCATCTTCTTTTTGTCACACTTAATTGCCAAGAAAGTAGTCTATAAAGTGAAGATCCATAATCTCAAATTTATAAAATGAAGATCCATAATCTCAAATTTATCTTTCAAATGTAGCTTTATATTGCTATTTTTAACTATATTCTCTATAATGATAAGATCATCAATATAGATCACAATAATAAGCATACCACCTTAAAACATGCAAATTAATCAAGTTATTGTAGTCGTGACATGTAGATCTCTTCATCGAACTCTCCATTTAAAAAGGTATTTTTAACATCCATTTTAGGAAGAGACCACCTATAATGATCAACCAATGCTCTATTATTCTTGGGATTACTAATATTTTCTATTGAAAAGACATTTTGTGTGTAACCAATTACCTTCTATTATGAGTACCCTTTAGTGACTAATGTTTCCTTCAATAAGTTTTTAATGCTTCTATCCCTTATTTTTTAATTCCACTAATTCTCATATTTTATTCTTTATCAAATATTCATATTCATTTAGCATAGCCTATTCCCTTCATGTTTTCCCTTATCCTCATTATAGGTCTAAGGATTACTTTTCTTCATTATTGTATTTATTAAGGAATAATTAACTTGTTGGTTCCTTTATTAAATTTCTTGAAGAATCTTGTTTTCATAAGAGGAATAAATTATTCATCTATATTGGAATTTTCATTCAAAATTTTACCAATTTTAAAGGTGTTATGATATACATCATATTTATGTTCACTTGTTAGATATAACTTCTAGAGTGTTTTATCATATTTTGATTCCCTCCATTAAGTGTGACATCCCTAATTTTGAGCGCATCCTCCACACTAGGATCATACAACCTATATTATTTCTTCTAGTCATCATAAACAATGAAGTTGAACATAAAAAAAAAATCTTGTGAATTTTTTTTCTCTAATCTCATCAAATATGTGACTAAACTATTCACATCGAAATAATTTGAAATACTTAAAATTTGTCTTCTTACCACTCCATTGTTCCATTGGAGTGATATTCTATTAAAAAAATTGTAGGACATCTATTCAAGACATAATCTAATGAATTAATAGCCTCACCCCAAATAAACAAGAAAGACCATTGGATTATAGCATGCACCATGTGATCTGATCTAGTAAGTTCCTCAATTCCTTTTAGTATTCCCATGTATATATGTTAGTCATCTCTTCTAAATCGCATGATGTTCACAAAGATTTAAATTTACTATTAGCATACTCTCCATCATTATTTTTCTTATCTTCTTGATCATGTTCCCACTTTGCTTTTCCAAAAATGTCATAAAAACATCATTTTTACCAAACACTTCAATGCTTCATCCTTTTGCTTAAGGAAGTGGGTCCAAAACTTCTTGAAAATATTATCAATGAATATTAAGTTTTAGCTATCTCCTCTTGATTGAGGATTCATAGAATCAAACAATTCACTATGGACAAGTTTAAGAGATTTGCATGCCATCCATTTATACTCTATAAACTTGTCTCTATGTAATTCATAAACCTTGATTCTTGTAAACATATTTGTTTTACCATTATTAATGAAAGAGTAGACACCTAAAAATGACTAATGCATTTTCATCTTATCATTTAATTATTATCCTTCTCATTTCTTCCATCTATAATTAATTAAATATTTTTTAACTATTTAATTAAGCTAATAATTTCCCATTTGCATCCATAGTAACTAAATGATTTTTAATTATCTAATTACCTTAATATTTTTCATCATATGTATATTAATTAAATATATTAAATTATTTAGTTAATTTATCATTTTCCATCCAACATTAATTAAATTCAATTTATATTTGGCCCTCTATAATTAAATAATTCTAAGCTAACACTCCTCTTTTAAATTAAATAAATCAAAATATTTTATTTTAATTTAAATTTTATTTATTTCTCCAACCATCAATATGAATTAAATAAATTTATTTATTTTAATTCTTTTAATTTTCCCTCCAACATAAAAATTCAAATTTAGCTCCTACCTTATCTTAAATTTTCCTATCCATTGTTTTTTTCTAATAAATCTCCACCATTGATCAAATATCAAGTGAAACATATAAATATAAAGTTTTCAGATTTTCATAGCCTCTAGAACTAGATCAACAACATTCTCAAGCATTATCAAGCATTAAATCAAGTTATCTATATCATTCTCAAGCATTAGGTAACATTTATCTTTAAGAATTTATCATTATCATTATCATATCCTTATTGTTATTTAATGGTTATTGTTACTTTGAAGATCAACCCATAATGGAGAAAATCAAAGTCTTTGCTATGATGTTTTTTTTTTTAATCATTTCTAAGACAAGATCATGCGCCTCATTGAATGATTGTTGAAGTGTGAATTTTGTACTTTCATTGCATTGTGTGACTGTTTGTGATTCACATTTTCATCATCCACATTTTGGCATGCCTAGTAGAAGTTACATCCCTATTTGATCTTTGTTTTTGAACATTTTTCTACCCCATCTTGCTTGGTTTTAGTTTTTTTATGTAGAAAAAATTGTCCAGACCTAACTTTTGTAGGTTCAAGGCCAAACCGTAAGGTATTTCATCACATCTTTGGTGAAAATTTCTAAAAAAAAATTATTGAAGATTGTGGATGATTGCAAGATTCTCCAATAAAAAATTAGGTTTAAATCATCAATAGTTGGTAAGTTATTAGCATTTTATATTTTTTCATAAATCTAGTTTTTGGTCACAAATTAGAATATTTATTAGAAATATTTATATTTTTTGAAATAACTTAAGTGGCTATATTTCACAGGCCACTTCAAGCTCTTCCAGCAAACTTCTATCATTCATATGAAATTGTGCATGTGAGAGTGACATGTATGATGCCTCAGCCCTTAAGCCTGTATTTGTAAATATGCAACAAATGAAAGAACTTTTGTATTTGTGATTGATACCAGTAATTTTTTATATAGATGTATGAATACATATTTCATTCAGAAAACTCTGCAATACCATTTCCCATCACATTTCCCATTTTCACAAACTTAGTCCAGAATCATTCAAGAATCATTCAAGAGACAAGTAATGGTATACCATATAACAACTACTGGAATTCATGAGCTTTGGGTTAAAAACATTTCACTACATGTATATCAAAATAAAAATGATGGCGGCCACCTACCACTGGCGGCCACCTACCACTTGCAGCCACCTAAGCCAATTCGTATGGTCTTTACCTCACATGGCAGTTGCTGCAGGTATCTTCTGCTCCCTATGTTTACCTCCTCTAGTTGCTGCAGGTTGCTCTGCAGTTAGTCAAGTTAATTCCTCTACAATTGCCACAGGCAATCTTCTCTTGTTTCAGCACACTCATACACGCACACGAACAGACATGTCATAACACTCACACAACAGATTAAATGGAGCAGGCATTGAAACAAATTGATCTTCATTTCATGGACTAAAAGTATAGAATTTACAACTCAGCTTTTCATGACAAAATACAGAAAAATGACAGGGACTGAGGCCTTCCCCTGTTTTACTCTGCCCTCAGCATCACTCCTTCCCATGTTCACAATTAGACATGAGACAAAATATGCTCCTCTTAAAATGGTGGCCTGATTCTCTTACTCCTACGTAGTCCTTATTTCTGCTCTCACCTTCTTCGGAAATCCTCTCCATTTTCTTCCAACCTTCTTCTCTTGCACGCAGCTCACTCTCCCTTCACAAATCGTGGCCTGTTTTTCTTCTATTAACCCCTTCCTCTTTATTTGTCGTCTTGCTCAGCACATACAGAGACAGATCCTCTTCCATTGATTTAACCCGTCTAGTTATGTCTTTACCACATATGGCCACCTTGCGGTTTACTCCTCAGCATACAGACAAAACATCCAAATGTTCTCTGACTGGTGGCTTCTTCCTGCTCTCTTGTTTCTTCAGACTATTCATTCTTTGTTTTCCTCTCTTTTAAGCAGTCCCCTTTTTTCGTTGTTCTATACTCCACATAAATAAAATTCTGCCAATTCCAGTGTTCTCAATCCTTTCCATGATGTGTATGAGTGCCAAAAATCCCATCCAAATCTTTAATTTGGGTGCCAAACTAATTGCCCTCCTGAAAAAAACAGCCCAGGTAAAATTTAAACCCACCAACCTCACGTACCTGCTCTGGCTGGGCATAAATGTGGTTACAGTCCGATTAAACAACTCCAAACTGGTTGGTGGCAGAAAATTTAAAATATTAAACAGTGGTGAGGCTAGTCATTAGTCTGTGCACAATGCTCCTGCATCACAAGAGGAACATAAAAGTTTTGAGTTCCTCCTATGTGAAAAAATCATGTAAGAACTTACAAGCATGTGCTCCTTATTAGCTAGAATCATAACCCGATCCGGAATTTTGAGCTGCCAACTTGAATTCATGCAAGGAAGACAAGATAGCTAGAGGAAGAATTTCAATGAAATGAAATGTTATAAGGTTATATAACACATAAATAGTACAATATTACAATAAGTCTTAAATAATTAAGTTATCTATGACATACTTAAATATTTTATGTCATAAGCTTTGATCAGAATCCATTTAATATTTCACTTTCTTCTTCCCATCTCCAACAGCCTACCTGATTGCTTTATTGATCTTCTTTAATCACATCGTGTTCAATATAAACCCAGATAAATTAACGGTATGAGAAATCAAAGTCGTCCCAAACCATGTGATGCTTGGAAAAACCTAACTTCTAAAACTCATGTCACTTATACATAATTTCAACAAGTAATATCTATATTTTCACTTTAAATACAAATATTTTTTTGTGTTGTCCTGGCTTGGAGGGAAAAAATTGAAGTGAGAACTTAATAAAGAAGATTTATTTTAAAAGTATCCATACCAGATAAGTATAACATGGCTCATTATTATAGTGAGTATTTAACTCATTTTTCTATCATATGCCTCTTTCAGGATATTCTCTATTAAAATAAAAGAACGATTCAAAATTCAAGCAACACTTCCAGAAGATACTGAATAATGGTCCACTCAATGTTGATCAAACAAGCCTTGACCAAATCAAGAAATGAATTAGTCTCAACTTTCTTCTATATGACTCTTTTAAAAGATTAAAAGAGCAATTCTAGAAAATAGTCTATAAAGAAATTCAGTCAAGCTAATAAGCCTTCACTCTATCAAACAATTGATTTTTGATGCACACCATTTTCCCAAATACAAGTGCAACCCTGAGTTCATTTTTCACAAGGTATGAAACATGAACACAAGAGAGCACTTTCAGACCTAAAATAAATTCTGTAGATGGTGACAGTATTACACATTACATTCTGACATAAGACCTTGCTCATGTGACCTCATTCAAGGGTAGCATTATTCAAAAATTTATTCAATTATGCATGAAAAAATTGCAAAATAAAGCTTCCACAAGAGTTGCGAGAACTTTATATGAGAAGAAAACATACTTGGCTCCAGTAGAATCCACAGTGCAGATAGATGGTTTGTTGTCATCTCCTAATCCAGCAATCACTGGTTGACAAAAGTAAGGAGCAACATACTAAAAACACACAACTCTAATCAGCATTTCCAGAATGAACCATAGCAAACCAGAAATATTTTTTACACTTGTACTGTAAAATCAGACAAATAAACCATCACCAAAAACTTCAAACTCGTGACTTCTTGCCAAATATGCAGTGTCTTTCCTGACAGCGCCATTGGATTAGTCAATTCTAATTTCCCCTCTATATTACACTATAGATAACCTGAAAAAGACATGTAACTTTGATAGATCTGTGTTGGACATCACAAAATGATACTATAAGGCTTTTACTATAGAAGACATGCTCTTGGAGCACTTAAAAGGCATTTTTCATGAATGTTTATGGGCCTACGATGACATATGCCTATATTTTACTGCAATGTGCATGACAGATTCATCTCACAGAAAATAGGTTCTCAAATGAGTATTTTATTTACATTAAAATATAGTGCTTGTGCTTGACTTGTTAAATATTTTTAATCTGTAGACAAAAACTATTTGATGAATTTTTGGCTGTTTTCACATCACAGATGTTCTTTCCAAGAGCAATCAAGATCCTAGGTTTATCTGTCTCCTTGAGAAAGAATGAATTGACAAACCACAAAGGGGATCGTTGTTACAAACAACATAGTGCAGATATATAAGCAAAATTAGATTATTCATATCAAGAGATGATCCATAAGGATCTGGAAAAAATTTAAAAAAATCAAAATGTGAATTGTTAGTTGAATTCTGGAAAACATCAAAAGCAGGATTTTCTGGGTTGAAGCCGCACCTGTGAAATTGACCCTGGTAAAACCCACATGTAGTTCTAACTCCCAATTATTAAACTCAAGAACTAAAACAAAACCGTGTTCTTTCCACTTCCAGCTTCAAGAGCATCTTTCCAGGGCCAAGATGGATGCTCCAACACTACCAGCAATGTTTTGGGATTGGGGCCAAGATTTGAGTGTTTTATTGAGGAAAAATTGGTGAATTCGGCTCTTCATAGTTTGTAGAGGCTTGAAAAAGTAATTAAGGAACAACCATTGTTGTATCCATTATATGTACTTGTTCTTCCAATTAATTCCATCAAGGTAGACAAGCAATTGCCACTACCAATATGAATTTTCCCCTTGTGGAGTTTTTGTAATAACCCATTACCAGCTCCCGAGATCTGAGATCCTAATTAAGTTTATTCTACTGGTCAATGCCATTGAATAGTGGATTTGCACGTAGATTATAAGATAAAATAAAAGGTTTGAGAAATTAAACAAATTACTTAAATGGTCATAAGCCTTGTTAAATGTGTATTAAATTAGTCTAAGGCTTGTGCATTTGTCTTTAGATAATTGATTCAGATAAAGGTCTGAATATTAAATTATGTAAAAACACGATTAATAATTAGTATTAGCCAGGAAAGTCAGATTAAGCTTTAATACTGATTTTATCCACAGTTCCATGGGGACCTGTCTGCTCTTGCAAAATGTGAGGAAAAATATGCATGCAAATCTACTACCGTGTAAACTCAAGACAAAGCTTGAACATTAAACGAAATAAATATGCAGATAATTTCCAGATTAACCCTATGAAGGGCGTTGCAAGTTATACAATCTAAGAAAGTTTAGCAACATTTCAGCATGTAAAACAACACTTAGAAAAGAACAAAAAAGAAAGGAGAAGAATAAAACAACCACAAAATAAGAGTAACGCGAGTATACCCTAAGAAAACCCTTTCGAGAAAAACGTAGCCTCCAAAGCATGCACCCAATATATTATCAGCAACATGTTACAGTACAATGTCAGAGCCTCCATGCTTCAATGAGACCAACATTCTACAATCCAAAGGAAAACTGGCAAAATTAGTAATTACCCTTAAAAAACAAAATAGTCCAACCTCCATCACAAGATCTCAATAGTTAGGCTTAAAGAAGCCAAAAAAGCTACCATACGACAATACCATGGGCCCAAAAATGACATTCAAATTCCATGGTAAAATTTCTCATGCTCCACTTATAGAGAGTGGTCTTCAAAATAGAATGTAACTCCTTTTCAAGTCATCTTTGACCACCAACCAACGGTGTCATAAGTAACTTCCAAGCATCCCCCATGAAGCGCTAATTACTTATTAGACATTCTTACACATGACTATTATTAGCTTCTAAAAGATGCCCTTATGAGTCTACTATGTAACCCCTTGTTCCATGCTCCTCACACAGATTTTATTACAAATCTTACTATGTCAGATGCTATCATGTCCCCTTTTTCAAGTGGCCTCTAATATTATTATTATTATTAATCAGAAGTGGTTTTTAACACTAAATTAATATAATAAATAAAAGTAATATATATGACAAATAAATATAAAATATATAAAAAGTAAATTATAAAATAAATTCAAACAAGGTTCTAAGAGTAAACCCTAATGAAGAAATGCTATATGCCGTTAAGAAAGGGGAATCTAGGCTTAAGAACACTGTTGTCTTTCTTGCTTGTATGGATAATAATAAATTGCCTACAAGGAAATTCTTTGTTAGTTGGCTAAATAGTGTGTGGGGAAAGATGATGGGAATATATATTTCCTTCTATAGAATGATTCAAAAGGGCTTATTTGTTATCTTTCTTAAAAATCATAGCATGCAAAAGAGGGTGCTAGAAAAATATTTCTGGAATATTGGGAAAACACTATTTAAAGCAGTTGTATGGTCACCCGAAATTTTACAAAATGAAATTTTGTTTTGTTCTATTCCAAGATGGATTAATGTTAAAATGTACCTCCAAAAATGTGGGTTTTCTTGCCTCAGTTGTTAAAATCTGTTGGTAAAATACTTCAAATTGAGGACATAAGGTCCACATTGCCACATATGAATGCTAGGAGGTAGGTGTCTTCTAACACGGGTGCAAATCCTAGAAGTAATTGAATTTGAGTTGGATGGAAAACTGTTTAGATGTGAGATAGAAGCCCTAGGGGATCTTAACTCTTGTTTCTTATGCAAAACTAATGGGCATCAAAAAAGAGATTGTTCTATGATTGTAAACAATAGAACAAATAATAAGTCTTCAAGAGCAGCTCTTAATAATCAAGATGCACAAAAATCTTCAGACGAAGAAAAAAATGGGGTTAATAATAGTGAGGTGAATACCAGTGAATCCCTCCATCCTCCCCTCCGAGAAAATAGTGACCTAAAGGGAAACCATGTTGCCTGACATTCTTGCCCTGAGGACAATGTGCATAGTGAAGAACCTACTCCTGTTGTTGAGGAAAAGGTAGAGCACTTTGGGAAAATCCAAAAGGTAACGAAACAAACCCAAATAATTGTGTTGAAAACAATGTTCCATGTGATGGAAGCTCTATTCCAATTGATATGAATAATGTAGAAAGTATAAATAAAGAGATTGATGCAATAGTGCATGTGAAGGATATTGAAAATGCATCCCATAAAATAATGCATAAGAGATAGTTCTTGATAAACTCAAAGAACATATTAAGAGGAGGAATGCTGAGAGTACCCCAAACCCTTCTGAGACTACAAATTTAGTAGATTCAAAAGGGATCCCTTTTGATTGTGACTTTAACCCTTTGTTTTAAGAAATAGGAATTGGACAAAGAAATAAAGAGAAAAATGGGCCTAAAGAGGAGGAAAATAAAAAAAGAAACCAAGTGAGCCAAAGTAACAGCTCACAAAAGCCTGGAAAGAAAGGGAAAGGGAGGAATCACTTGCTTTTGATAGATTTTGGTATAAGAACTCAAAACCTCAACCCCTCTCCCTGTCGATTTTAAATTGCATGGAAGATGGAATATCAGGGAGTGGAACTCGAGAGGAAGTGCCATTAAGGTCACTTGTACAGTAAAAGATCTGATTGTCTCTCTCTAATCCA
Source organism: Sequoia sempervirens (assembly GCA_007258455.2). NCBI lineage: Eukaryota > Viridiplantae > Streptophyta > Pinopsida > Cupressales > Cupressaceae > Sequoia > Sequoia sempervirens. The sequence goes on from VDFB02331268.1 coordinate 98,836, forward strand.
AGAAGCAAAAGTCAAGGACTCCTGCCTGCACAACGTAATAAGATTTGACAAAAACGTTGGTTAATTTCTACCTAATCACCAAAAAGGAAAGGGTGGAATAGCCATTCTTGTAGGGCAAAAATGAAAACCATATATTGCTAGTTTTGGTTGTTCTCCCTACAATAGATGTATATGGATAACTCTAGACAAAAACAATCAAAACTTTAGGGTGTGCTCCATATATATGTCCCCAATAGACTACAGTGAAAGAATTGAAGTGTGGAGATTGTGCGTTTCTAACCTACCTAAAGTACCTTGGATTATAGGGGGAGATTTTAACATGATAGAAAATAAAGAGGAAAAAGTTGGGGATTTTCCATAGACATGGAAAGGAAATGATTATGAACAATTCTATTGGACAAGAATGAAAAGAATTTTAAAATTATTTGATCCTTTAGAAGGGAAAAAGGAGACAGTAAAATTATTTGTTTTACTTGGTGCAATAACCCAAGTGACAGTATAAGAGTATATTGCAGATTAGACAGGTTTTATGCTCAAGAAGACACATTTTGCTTTGTCAGTAGGAAAGGTTGCAACTGTGTACAAGTGGAGCCCAAAACTTTATCTGATCACTATCCAATTCAAACAAGGATCATTATCAAATCCTGTGGTTTTAGGTCAGATATGAAG